>JAUCMU010000157.1:63898-87727 GCA_032275025.1 Enteromius treurensis
TCTCCATTTATATTGTATCTCTATGGCAGAATTACAGCGCCCCATACTGGTCTGGCATATATCCTACACCGTTTTCAGTGGTTTTGTGTTTACGCGATTTTGTTTTTAGAACGAGGGGGGAAAAAAGATCGGATAGGGAACGCACCGGCTTCGTGTGGACGGAGTGCTAGAATCAAATTGCTGGTCTAGTCTGGACAGCACACTATTTCGACACACTATTTCCTTTTTTTAAATTTTTTATAATGTAAAGCTGCTTTGACACAATGTGGTTAAAGGTGAAGTGATATACTTCCTTTATTTGATTTTACTATCAGAAGCCACAATAAGTAAGGTATTTGCTGGTTTATTCTCTCAAAACGTCTGTCTATGACTATGCTATCATTTTAACTCAACAAGTGGTGTGAGTTTGAAACACAAGCATCTGTTTGCTCGACCAATTACAGATGGAGAGATTGTCCAGGATGCCCGTTTGGAAAGGGTCAATATTTTTATCTGGTGATGTAAGATTAAATATAAATTGCTATGTGTTTTTTTTTTGTTCGTTTTTTTAGATGCCGAATCAAAAGCTATTATGAAGGAGAGACAGAAAAAAGACAACCATAACCTGAGTGAGTTTGATTTCTTGCTGATTTTACGTGCAGTTTCTGTTTTTATCTCTGAGATCTGTCATCACTATGTGCACAAGAAAGCCTCAAGGGTAATCATCCTTGGTAAAGTATAAGGAAGTGACTTGTATTTCAGTTAATCTGAAACAAACATCTTGCCTGCCGAGTCATTCCCATCGATTTAAAGCATGTGTGGTTCTGTGTGTGTGTTTTGCAGTTGAGAGGAGAAGAAGGTTCAACATTAACGACCGCATTAAGGAACTCGGAGCCCTCATTCCAAAGTCCTCTGACCCGTCAGTATCACTGCTCTCGTTTCTCACTTCTGTCTGGTTTTCAACAGTGAATGTTACCAGTGGTGAATGAATTCAAATTAAAAGATTAAGAGTGTTATTTTGTTGTATCTAAATGAAAAAGATAATGCGTCAGTGGTTTTAGACTTTTTCCTCATTCTAGTTGTCTTCTTAACATGATCTTTTTTATGGGTTTGTTCAGTGCATGTGTTTATAAGGGTGTCCGCGTGTTTTCTCAACAGCGAGATGCGCTGGAACAAGGGCACCATCCTAAAGGCGTCCGTCGACTACATCCGTAAGCTACAGAAGGAGCAGCAGAGGTCAAAAGAGATGGAGACGAGACAGAGGAAACTTGAAAACGCTAACCGCAGCCTGCTGCTCCGCATTCAGGTATTCTGCCGCATAGACTTCCAAAGAAAACCATATTTAAATCCATTCCACAATTTTTTCCTTCACCAGAGATTTATTATTTGTAATTACACACACACACACACACACACACACATATATATATATATGTACTATTATAAGATTTAGTAAATTTTTTATTCTGTTTTTTTTTTTTTAGTTTTGGTCATTTTTTCTTTTTTTTACTCTTATTTAGCTTTAATTAATTTTTAATATTAGTGCTTAAAATGTAACTTTTATTTCAGTTCTCTTTTTTATATATAAAAGCTTTTTTCTTTCAGCTACATTTCAGTTAATGAAAACTATTGTTTTTAATAGTGTTAGTTTTAGTAAAACCTTTTTCTTTTTATATTTAGTGAATAATAACGGTACAGAAAATGTCAAAAGTGAGTAATCATCTAGGTTTATTTGATCTTAGACTTGTAATATTTTTAATTTAGGTTCATTTTTACTTACTCCTTTGGCATTTTTCCAAAAATGTGCATCCTCTTCTTAAAATTGACTTAGTAACATGGAATAAATTGCAGCTATGGCTTAGCAGTTGATCACACTAGACACATTGAGCTCTGGTGTTAATTCACTAGTATCTGTTGGTATCCGTTCTTACTAAACTGTTGTATCCATGCATATCAAGCAGCAGACAAATTGCCTCATCACACCAGCACTCATTAGCATTAACCTGACCTTTGTTCAGCTCTAATTGGAATTTTGGCCTCTTGATACAGTTGTGTAACTTTTTTTGGGTTATAAATAATCCAAAATCAATATTTGAGCAAATACAAAACCAAAACTATCACTGCGCCGTAGCCTGATTCACAGCAGTTATCTCATAATGTTTTCTCATTTTAGTAGTACGGAAGGTTTTCGTGGTTAATTTGAGCATTGGCCCTGTGTCAAGTCCATAAACACTGAGAAGTGGTACTTGCCGCTGATCCCGCAGGTGGAGGATTGTTTTATAGCCTTTTCTCACAGCAGCTAGAATAATTAAATTTAAAATGTATACGCTAAAGCTCACTGTACACATAGCCACGCAATGCTGATATTAACATGAATTATTATAAGTTATTATTAATTTCATTTAAAATCCATTAATAAAGCCGCGGAATACAACTGACGCATAAAAGATAATTCTTTAAACAGCTGTAATTTCAGCTTTTTAAACAGAGATGGCGACAAAGAGCCAAAACTTACTGACTGCAGTTCAGCCAAAAATGACATTCACACAGGTTTAGAAGTACTGGAGGATGAGTAAATGATGACAGAATTGTTATTTTGGGGTGAATTGTTTCTTTAAGTTGTGATTTGACATGTGTTGTGTGGATGTAAATGCAGTTTATTGATCAAGCCTGTGTGACCGACAGGAGCTGGAAATGCAAGCTCGCCTCCACGGCATCTCATCATCCCAGATATCTGACTCCACGCTGACCCAGACTTTAACTCTGGATCACAACCCCAGCAACGACCTCTCCAAGACCCTTCTGTCCCTCAGCCAGACCACGCCCTCTTCGTTCTTATCTCCACCTTCTTCCACCTCCTCAGTGGGCGGGACGGTCACCAGCCCTCTGGACCTCGGGACACTCAGCTTCGCCGAGCTGGACGACCCCGCGGCCTCCGTCTTCAATCCAGCCCTGATGGCCGATATGGGGTTAGGGGATATTTTGATGGATGACAGTGGCGCTCTGTCACCCGTAGGGGGCGCCGATCCCCTGCTTTCCTCGGTTTCCCCGGGAGCGTCCAAAACGAGCAGTCGCAGAAGTAGCTTCAGCATGGAAGAAGACTTGTGACGTCTTCAAATTGGACGAGGATAGTTATGCTTTACGTTGCAAATCCTGCTCGCACGCACCGGCCAGTAGAGGGTGGTGTTATACTAAAGTCTTTAGTAATCAAAGTACTGTAGAAGTCTGAGATCCTCAAGACGTTTTTTTTTTTCTTCTAGCGGTGACACCAGTATAGAAAGACTTCGGGAGCAGACGCTGACATTTAGAGCCTCATTTATCATCTGGACCTCTGATAAATATATATCGAAGAATATATGTACATAGAGTAGATTTAGTGCTAAACATCTATTTTATGTTTTTAATATGCAGTTGTATGAAAAGTAGCACTATAATATTAACTTGCGGACACTCACCATATGAATTTATTAGACATGCCTGAATAGTAAAACATATGATTCCTTTTAGTGTCAGACCTCACTCGTATTGTGGGCTCCAAAAGTATGAGACTTTTGAATTGTAAATAAATAAATGAATCATGAGAAATGATTTTCGATGCACTTAAAAAGAGACATTAACTGAATTACAAAGAACTGATGCAAATAATATACACTATCATTTAAAAGTTTCCCAAACCCAAACTTTTGAACAATAGTGTTATTTCTAATAAATGTCAAATTAAATGATCAATGTCTCAAGCGTTTGGAGCTGACAGTGTGTCGGTGTTTACAGTAGTAGTTAATCGAAAACAAAAGGGACAGTTGTGTTTTGTTTCCCTTTTTTTTAATGTGCGAGTTTGAGAATGGTGGCAGTAAACATGTTCCTGAACCTGCTTTTAATGTCCTCAGGAGAGAGCAACAGACAAGAGAACATCCTGTTCAGCTCGGCTTTCATTTCCTGCTGGGATTTTTGTGTTCTTCTGTGAAACTGGTGTTTGATCATGGAGTAAATTACAGCCAGCTTCAACTTTAGGGTCTAAAATATGCATGTTTTGATTTACAGGGATCACTAAGCGCCAACAATTTGAGTCCAAAATAGTGTTTATGTCATAACGATACGATCAAGTCAAGCAACATAACTTCATTTCTACTTAATTTAAACTATACAAGCTACTCAATTTTTAAAGTCAGTTTTAAACCAATTGAATAGATTATACTTAAAAATCGAAGGCAGCAACTGACCTTAAGCTTTGACGTTGAAGCAAGTGGACATTTTTGTTAGACATTGTGTAGGCATTGGTCTACACTGCATCTCGGCCTCTCTAACTTTGAGTTTCTTTCTGGTTAAATCTCTAGTCATGTGCCGATGTCGGATAGTCTATGCAAGTACTTTCATAGTGAAGTAGCAGAGGTCTATGCGAGCAGATGACAGTCACGTTTCCTTTGACATTCAAAGACCTTCCAGCTCTGAATATTGTTCTTGTTCTCGTTAGCCAATCACATTAATGCATCATCAAGCCGTATTTCTTGTGAACTTCTTACTGCAATCTTCACATCCCTTAATCAGGATTAGTGTGACATCCAGAAGTTTCTACAGAGACTCGTTCTGCTATAAACTGCTTTTACACACGCTTCTAGTCAGATGCGGTTTTATAAACCCTGTTTTTTAAGCTAAAAGCAAAGGAAATCAGAGGAAAACCATTCGTGCACGGCAAGAGTTGGATATACTTCTCTGTGACCATGATAACAATTTTACAGTTTGGCATTTATTTATATATATATATATATATATATATATATATACAAAATCTAAAGAGAAGTAGTTTTATTGTGTACATTAGCAAATAGTAGGAGCTACTGTAGTACTGTAGCAACATTACAGCTCATTTATGTGTATCGTTAATGTGTTTCAGTGAACTGTATTAGATATAAGCTGATTAGCACGGTGGCTAACATGCATTCGGAAAAAAAAGAGTTTTTACCACATATATCAAGTGTATTTAAGATTAAACCTTATATTTTCACTGCTGTTTACTGAGAAATAAAAGCGAATGACTTTAATATCCACAGTGATGGATGGTTTTAGTAGCTATGAGGGACAGAGATTTACTTTTCTAGTCTGTAGAAAATACCTTGTAGGACAAACATGACGTGATTATGATACTGCTGTCAAACTTTGATGCAGACATCTTTAACATTGTTTTTAGTGTTTTGGTCAAAAAACGACCTGCCTTTTCAGAATGGCTTGTAAAACATTGTTCTGCTATATTATCATCAAATATTGGATTTAATCTTTTTGACAACTTGTTTTTGTCATGCCTCGTTCGTTTTAGTGGATATGAAGTAAAAAAAATCATTATTTTAAACTGTATTACAGTTTTAAAAAAGAAATAAAATACCTGTGCTACTTGAAAGAGCCAAAAAAGATCCAATATCTGATAGCAATATACCATAATAGAACATGTATATGCTTTTCTTTTGTGTGTGTGTGTGTGTGTAGGTTGGTCATTTTTGACTAGGAATACCACACGTGGAAGTAGTGAGCAAAATGAGTAGGTTTTAGTTGAATGCAATAACATTAACAAGCATTTTCGGGGGAAAAAAGAAAATCTCCTGGATTTAAACATCAGTGACTCTAGGGAATCACCTGCTCTGTGATTTTATATTTTTTTTTGTGGCTAAATTATAAGTACTTTTTGTATATATGTCTTTGATGCCTCCATGTTGGATGTCCAGTGATAGGATTTGGACATTTCTTGCGTGTTTTGGAGGTCGTGGTGCGGATTCTGCCTGATACAATGTCCTCAAACTTGCACTGGTTAGTGAACGGTGCTGTTAAGAGTTAAACTGTCTACGAATCCATTAAAAAATAACCTTACGATCGGCTGTATAACTGTACTTCAGGAGACTAGAGAGGACTAGACAGCGTTTACATTCATCTCATGAGTATGTTCTTGATAATATCCTGTAGATGTCCACTGTCCGGTCAGACTTGCGCAAAGGGAACGTGTTTGTGGTTTATTCTGTATTTCAGTATGTCCACGGTGCTTGTGGATGTTTATTCCTGTATTTTCTTTAAACAAGCAACCGTTATGCAGATTTCTTTTTGTACTCTTCAATATATTGTTTTAGGGTTTTTTTTCTTTTTTTAGGAAAAATGTATAAATAAAGTTGTAAAACAGCTATGCATTTGTTGGAGCGTTTTTATTTTGGAAATCTGAAGGACAGAATGGTTGAGAATGACCATTCAGAATGTCAATTCATTGATTTTTCTTTTGTTCTTTTATTTATTTAATGTGTTTTAAAATCTCATTAATGATTGTCATCAGATTCTAGTTACTGCAATACAGTAACGAATATCATCCTGTTGGGAGAAATTGTTATTATATTTAAAATTAAACTAAATAATTTAAAGCCATGAAACAAATGCTTTTATTTAAATTTGTAATAATTTCTCTCTCACACATGTACATACATTATATACAGTGTGTGATACACAATATGTGAGAGCAAAGTCATACATATGTTTACAGTGAGTACAGAAAGTATTCAGACCCCCTTAAATTTTGTACTCTTTGTTATCTTGCAGCCATTTGCTAAAATCATTTGTTCAATTTTTTTTCCCTCATTAATGTACACACAGCACCCCATATTGACAGAAAAACACGGAATTGCTCAGTAATTAGTAGAAGCACCCTTTTGATCGAATACAGCCGTGAGTCTTTTTGGGAAAGATGCAACAAGTTTTTTTACACCTGGATTTGGGGATCCTCTGCCATTCCTCCTTGCAGATCCTCTCCAGTTCCGTCAGGTTGGATGGTAAATGTTGGTGGACAGCTATTTTTAGGTCTCTCCAGAGATGATCAGTTGGGTTTAAGTCAGGGCTCTGGCTGGGCCATTCAAGAACAGTCATGGAGTTGTTGTGAAGCCACTCCCTCTTTATTTTAGATGTGTGCTTAGGTTCAATGTCTTGTTGGAAGGTAAACCTTCGACCCAGTCTGAGGTCTTGAGCACTCTGGAGGAGAAGAAGTTTTGGTCCAGGATATCCCTGTACTTGGCCTGATTCATCTTTCCCTCGATTGCAACCAGTCGCCCTGTCCCTGCAGCTGAAAAACACCCTCACAGCAGGATGCTGCCACCACCATGCTCCACATGCTTCATTAGACCAGAGAATCTTATTTCTTACCATCTTGGAGTCCTTCAGGTGTTTTTTTAGCAAACTCCATGCAGGCTTTCATGTATCTTGCACTGAGGAGAGGCTTCCGTCGGGCCACTCTGCCATAAATCCCTGACTGGTGGAGGGCTGCAGTGATGGTTGACTTTCAACAACTTTCTCCCATCTCCCGACTGCATCTCTGGAGCTCAGCCACAGTGATCTTTGGGGTCTTCAAATGTCTTCCATTTAAGGATTATGAAGGCCACTGTGCTCTAAGGAACCTCAAGTCCAGCAGAAATGCTTTTGTAACCTTGGCCAGATCTGTGCCTTGCCACAATTCTGTCTCTGAACTCTTCAGGCAGTTCCTTTGACCGCATGATTCTCATTTGCTCTGACAATGCATTGTGAATTGTAAGGTCTTATACTGATTGGACTAGATTAGGAAAGCCATCCCGTCTTTATAATCCAACACAGCTGGACTTAAATGAAGGTATAGTACCATCTCAACGATGATCAAAAGAAACAGACAGCAACCTGAGTTTAATACACGAGTGTCACAGCAAAGGGTCTGAATATTAAGGATCATGTAAAATCTACAAAAATGTCAACAATTCTGTGTTTTTCTGTCAATATGGGGTACTTAAATGATTTAAATGAACTTAAATGATTCTACATAACTGCACACAGATTGAAAAAGTGTGTGGGGGGGGGAGGGGGGTACTTTCTGTACCAACTGTATATGGTTGTATATTTACTATTTTTGGAATATAAATCATAAATATTTTAGAAATATATAATTGAGGCTATAAAATGCCCACCCCTAACACACACTCTGACAGACACACACACACATACCTGTAGGGTGGCACACAGCAGGGACTGCAGGTCGTTGAATTGGATCCTGTCTGAGGTGCTCTGGATGTGAGACTGGACAAAAGACAGACTTGAATTAAAGCCAAAACAAGCTTCATCCTCACACGACAGGATCCTTCTAAAAGAGATGAGTCTAAACCTGAACCAAAAGTCTGTTCAACACCCTCAATTTCTCAATTGAATCCCTTCTCATTTTGATGAGCCAATACAGATGACTATATTCAAATAATAAGTTTAAATAGTTTCCAGTTGCGCAGTAACTTCACTAAATGTTATGTGATCATTAAGATATGAAAAAAGCAAAGCTTATTTAATTCTTATCTAATGAAACAATGAGTTCACATTTAAAAATGGCCAATTATGATTTTCAGTTCAGTTCAGTCAGTGAAACCAGAGCTGCAGGATTAACCAGACATGATAGTCATGCTCACCTCGTCAGTAAATAATTATGCGATCAGTAATAAATCATCACCTGCTTTCAGATTAAGTGTTTTACAGAACAATGTAACCATGCAATTATAAAATCAAAGAAATTGTTCTCAGTAGCCAAGTTTCCATCCAGTTTTTTAGGTTGTCGCCTAAGTTTTGGTGTATCGCAAATAAATGGCCCTTAAGCTGTTTCCATACATAATTTCACCTATTGCGCAAATCATATCCAAATAGTCTGATCTTCCATTCCATTCATTCTTGTGATGCGCTCTTGAAAGCAGCATCCAATTATTTACAGAAGCACGACCGTTTTTATTGTGAATGTACACAAATAAAATAAATATTTAGAGTTGTTTTGAAAAGTGTCTTATTTTTAAACTAGTAAGCTAATAAAATGTAACTTTCGAAGTATTAAAAAGAAACATCCAATTAAGATATGTTTGAGAGGCAACTCATCTTTTTACCATATATAACATTTTAAATGCAATAAGATGAATATGATTTAATGCGCTTTTGAAAGGCTAAGGTGCTTTGACACGAGCAACACCACGAACACGGACACTGGCTAATTCTGTCATGTGACACTACATTTATTTGCGTTAAAGCCCTTCTCGACAAAAAGTGTTCCCAAACTATTTTTTGCGACATTTGAAGTATCGATATAGAATTTATGCACTAAAGCTAAACGGAGAAATACTGTATCGACATTTACAAAATTCTATCGATAATGAGCCTTTCCATCAGCTATATCACCAAAATATTTGAAGCGCTAAATATTTTTTCGCAAAAACGCCTTGGATGGAAACTTGGCTGGTGACACCCACTGGTGCAGCTTCTCAGTGAACTATGACTCTGTGTGGTAAGTGCTGCTGCATCTGAAAATACCACATTTGATGACTTTTTATTCCAGTCGAGTGTTTGAAATAAATCCTTCTGGCTTCTTACACAGAGTAAGGCACACAACATATTTCATAGTATTTTCAGCAGTGATGAAGGCTGGGTCGATTAGCACTGCATTATGTACTTTATGGACACTTCTCGTGACTATCGTCATCTTGACTACAGAGACCATCTCTGCATTTGATAAATAGTTTAATTCTCGTCATTATACATTACCATCACTCTGTTCCTTTTTTTGATAATGTTCAGTGTTTTGCTACAATCTGTATTGTTAAAAGCGCTATAGAAATAAAAGGCTTGACTCTAATGAGAGTTAAAATAATAAGACCTCAGACAAGTCATTGTCATATCAGTGTGTTTTTAGTCAGGCTGAATCAATGAAAGTGTTTCAATCTTCTCTTTACTCAGCTAGCACTCTAGGGATTGCCTGGGTTTCTTTGGCTACGGATGGAGTTTTACAGCTGATCACAGAACTAATAAGATACACATTACTGTAACAGCTTCAGCTAAACATCACTCCCAGTCTCTTCACCTCCATCTGCAGGACCTGCTGCAGTCGCTCCATAATGACCAGTGTGGTCTTCTGCACCGCCGGGTAACAGTCCTTTGCACTGTTCTTCACGATCTCCATCAAAGCCTCGTACGCCGCACTCCGCAGGTTATTCTGATGCCCGTCTGGCCTAAAAACCAAGACGACAGCGTCAGATCCCTACAGGAGCATCACAAACTCACCTTCACTTGCCCTGGCCTATAGCGCTCAAACCTGACTACAAACTAAACAGGGCACATACTGGCAGATCACTCCTGTTTAATCTACAGCTTTGGTGATTTCACCTCATCTTAAAAGGCATAGTTCACAGAAAATTAAAAGTCATTATTAACTACGCCCTGAATTTATATTTTAATGCAGAATATCATGGAATTTGTAAATTGTTTTAGGAAAAAAGTGGGTCATTAAACTTCAAATCAAATCGTGGACTAGTATCTTTAAATATTAAGCCGCAAAAGTTGATTTAAATATGAATCCTGCATGTCTCTGTTAATGAATGGTGCAGGCACATGGTTTAATATACAGGTTTGTGGTTCTTAATTTCCCTTTAATTAACTAACCATATGTAATCTTATGTCCACTGTTAATTTTTTATAAATGTACAGTCGACATTGTAAATTTACATTGTGCCTTATCAGGGGTTTAACTTCAAATTTTACAAAGCTACAAGATTACTTTGTGTGCAGAGAAAACAAAAACAAATTACTAATGTCATCACTACATGTTTGGACCTAAAAACATTACAGTTGGGGTTGTTTATGGAGGGGTCTCAGAGTCCATTAAAATATTATAATTTGTTTTCTGAAGATAAACGAAAGTCTTGATTTTGGAAAGACGTGTGGGTGAGTAACTAAAGGAAGATATTTTAAAGTGCCCTATTACGCTTTTTCAAAAATTATTGTTCATGCAGTGTGTCATGTGTGTGAACATAAACTATCTGCAAAGTTGTGACGCTGACAGTGCATGATTAATAAAAGTTATTGTCTATCAAAAAAAAATAAAAATAAAAAGGTGGGCTCACATTCGCCTAAACGAGTCGTAAGCAATTTGAATCTTTTCTCTGTTACTGAGCCACGTCATTGGGTACCATATTTTGCATAATGTCCGCCCACGTTCGACGCCGCGAACAACTTGCCACACCCCCAAACAGTACAATCTCAACATGGATTACATAATGTCACGAAGACGCTGTATCCTGCTCTGTAAGAGTAAATTTGTTTTATTTGCCCTTCCAAAGGAAGAATCTACAAAGAAAGAGAGTGGCTAAAATTCTTTTTTTTCAACAACACCTCAGCAGTACAGTCTTTTGTTGTGTTCGCGTCATTTTACTGATGACTGCTTTTCCAATCTTGGAGTACAACACGATATTCACCAAACGCTTGCTCTTAAAAGGACCAGAGCCCAGTTTGAACTTCTACCTGCAAGTAAGATTAATAATTGATGATTATATTTTCTTGGGATCGTATTTGTGTACGTGATGTTGTGTAACAACCCTGCACAAGTCTTGTTAAGCAGCTAGCTTGTGTTTCTGTAGTTCTGTAAAAGCACTGTCACCGGCAGTTTTGGCACAAGCTGTGCTGCGGAGCACTGTAGCGGTGGACCAATCATAAAGGACTGCGCCATCTGACCAATCACAGTGTTTGATCCCTTCATGGTTTACCTGTCTGTGGTCTCCAGCAGTTTCTGGACGATGAGCTCAAAGGAGGAGGACAGGCAGTATGTGCTGGGCTCTTCCTGATCATCTGCAGCGTCTGTGGCCTCATACGCCGCTTCAGCCAAACTGGAGAAAGCCTGAAAACAGCATTTGTAAGTCTCCTATCACAGGCAGGCTCACCAGTGCAAGAGCAAGTCCTGTGTACATACCCAGCAGACATTGGAGGCCACACGGGGCTCGGCCCCAAGGCCCTCGATCAGGCATTGCAGGAGTGGGGCCAGGTACACCTCATTGATGGCAGCCTCTGGCAGCAGATCACAGATGCGTCCTAGCGTCCAGGCCGTGGTGTCCCTCACCACCACGCTGGGGTCCTTCATCAGCTCGATGAGGGTGGGCATGGCCTGCGGAGACATACCCGATGTCACACACAGAGCCGTTCTCAAATACACAAACTGAGCCCAGCACTGAGCCTCACCTGGATGACCAGCGGCTTGAGCTGATTGAGCTCGGGGCCCTCCAGGATGGAGCCAAAGGCCATAACCGAGGCGTCACGGTAGCGCCAGTCTGGGTGCTTAATGTGCTCTTTGATGAAGGGCAATACGTGGGGCACCACGTCATCCTCGCAGCACGTGGCCAACAGCATCAGACACACGCCCGCAGCCTTGCATGGGTTCCAGTCGTCATCATCGTCATTCTCATCCTATACACAACAAGAGCTCCCTCAGACACACTCCACAGTGATCAGACAGCAGCATTAAACTGAGATCAATATTAACTTTCACATGACTACCAGTAAAAATTATTTCCAGTTTAATAGAATGTGGTCTAGAAGTTGCTATATGGACCAGTATCTGTAAATATTAAGCCGCAAAAGTAAATTTAAATATGAATCCTGTACGTTCTGTGTGTCTCTGTATTAATGAATGTTAAAAAATAGAGTTTATAACGTTACGGTTACAAAAAAAACTATTTAAAAATTAAAACCAGTTTTAATTTTTTTTTTATTTTAATAGTAAATCTTTTTTATTTACCAAGAAATACAATTAAAATTTCATTAAAAGACAAAATTAAATTTGGGTGAAACTTTTTCTCTAGTTTTCATACTTTTATTACTTGTGGAAAAACCTGAAACACATTTATAAATACATTAAATAAGTATGGAATGGCATTGATTTTGGTACATTTTATAATTTTTTTTGATTCGCATGCTTTTGTGTTTTGATTTGGTACTGTAATTGGTAGTGAGAACCTTGGATTTTCACTGGTATCGGTACCGAATACAGACATGTTGGTACCGTAACACCAACTATCATGAAATGGTATAGGTTTTCAATACATGTAAACCGCATTTAGAGACTAAGAATCAATAAATCCTACCCTGAAAAAAAAATTATGCATGGCACAAATCAGAATCTAAAAAAAACAACAAAAACACCTGACTACATGTGCTCGTGCTGTTCATACAGGAAAAAAAATCAAATAATGAAAACAGAAAATATGAAGCAGTTTTCTATCAGCCATAAAACACTCATGAACATGATATTGAGAACACAGTGAGCTGATTAACACGCCTAAAAGGTCAATTTTCACTTGTGGGGTGACTTGGTGGCCCTGCCATAGTTTTAATTTGTCACTCAAATAACTACCACTACAGGTTTTGTAGTCACATTGGTTTAAATAGCTAAACATGTTTTAACTTTAAAGGCTATGTTCACAAGAGACTTAGTTCTTTAGCATGAGAAGCCACTGTTCACTTGATTTTGGTTCAGCGTGTTGATTTACTCAGAAGGAAGTCACTGCACACACATTGTACATCTGGAAATGAATCCCACAGAGACCAGCTTTACCTGTTTGGTGAGCGTCTGTGTGAGGATGGGCACCAGGTACTGCAGAGCTCCTTTAGCATAGAACTTGCTGGTGTGCTCGGGAGGACGGCCCTGTTCAGAGGCCTGCAGACAGATGACAAACATGAATCAGGACAAGAGCGTGTGCTGAGCAGCAGACTGCACAGGACACCAGGACGGCCTCACCTCAGTGGCTTCGATGGCCAGGTCCATCTCCTCGTCGCAGACATTTGACCAGAACTCAATTCCCTGCAAGGCCACTTCATCTATGTCACTCTTCATGGCCTCTATTGTAATCTGAAGGGAAAGCACATTACTGAAATCCACTATCACAGAGTGCCACGAATGGATGACTACAACTGTCCCCAGGACCCATAAATCATGTGTTTAAGACACAACTCATGGCAACTTCCCTTTAAAGCAAAAGTCCGCTAAGAAATGAAATCTGCCATCATTTACTCGCCTTAAGCTGTATGTAATGCTGAGAGATGTATCGATAATGATCATTTTCATGATATAAATTCCTTTGATACAACGAGGAGTTTGGTAAATGTTCAGCATAATGTTTATGCACCAAAAGAGAAGTTAAACAGCATCAAGCAGACCGTTAAGCTTACACTAGAGCAACCTGCCTTTAACCTGAAAAAGGAAATGAAAAATAATTAAATAATAATTATAATAATAGTAACATTTATAGTTATTTTTGGCCCAGCCCCACCTTTATAAAGTTTTTTTTTTTTTAACCCCTTCTGCTAAAGACAAAATGTAATATTTTAAAGAATATAAAAAACTATTTTTTAAAAACATTGTCTTTTGGATATTGGGGTTACTTTTTGAGGATGGGAAAATTATTATTTTTTTTTTTGGATGACCTAACCCCAAGCACAGGGCTACTTGGGGTAATGTTGGTGTCAACGGGCAGATAGAAATGTGTTAGCTATACGCAGTGGGAAAGTGCCCCAGCAGAAAGTTGAACACTGCAGAGCTCAGTCAGGGCTCAGTTGTACAGCGAACAGTCAACATTGATGCTCGGAGAACTTACAGCAAACAGCGCGGGGCCCATGTATGTCTCCATGTACTGGTAATACAAGGACATAATCTTCACCAGGTTCTGCAGTGCAGCCACTCGTACCTACAGGACAAAACCACACACTCATTACCAGATCCACATGCCTGTGTGTGCGCATGTGCATCTAGGAGACTCACCCTGGTGTCTGGACACTGCGTGGCTTCACACACGACCTGCATGATGAAGTGTCTCTCCATCTGCAGAGAGAAAGAACAAGAGATAGTTAGGGGCTAGAGAGCACGGGCCCCTGTACTCGTAAGCGAGGGGCGGCAGTACCTCCTTATCAAAGTTGGCTTTGGTGAACTCCAGCGAGTTGAGGAGGGCGTTGGTGGCGGCGAGCTTGACGTTGTTGCTGGGCTCCTCCTTTCTCATGCCCTGGATGATGGCCGTCAGGATCTGGTTGGCGTTGTCCTGGAGGTGCTCAGGGTCCTGTCAAAGCATTGGCATGGTCAGTCAAACAGACGATAGGAAATACAGGCAGAGAGAGTGTGCTGTGCAGGACTCACAATGTCCTGGCAGATGTATCCGATGGCCTCCAGCGTGGACTCCTTCATGTGCTCAGTGCTGCTGGGGTCTGTGACGTTGGCCACCAGCTGAGGGATGAGCTCGGGCCACTGGTTGACAGGGATCTCAGCGCAGGCGATGCCAGCCACACACTGAGAGGCAGAGCTGGGCCGGTACGTCTCTGTCCCCAGAGTCTGAAGAACCTGCACGGGACCACAACCGCTGATAAAAATTTCTTCCTGATTAGCACTACACACTCTTAGCCAACCAAAATCTGAACTTTGGTGAAAATCCGCACCGCGTTAACCAATCAGGAGCTTGCTCTAGTAGTGATGTGATTACTAGTAAGCGGAGGCAGAATTCCGAAACTATGGAGGACAAAATTATTGTCACTGTATGTGTACGACACAGCTTCGTACACTAATATAAACAGGAATAAAATGACAAATACTAGATTAAATCAAACGAATTTTACCTCATGTCTAACCCCTACAGAGACTGGAACCGCCTTGCAGAAGCCCCTCCCATAACGCATATTCATGTTAGCAGTGAAGCGAATTTCACCCGCGAATAAAGTGAGTAAACTAAAAAAGTTCAAGCGTCCAACTACGTGCAAATAGCGTGATTTATTCGCGCAAGTCACGTCTGGTGTGAACGTACCATTACACAAACAGATTAGTAAATTTCAGCTACTCTGTAACTCTGAACTCTATTCAGTCACACTCTTTAAGGCAGAATGTAGCTGTAAGCACTTTTAAAGTATCTTCGTCAAATACAATAGTTTACATTCAGCAATCAACAGCAGCCGTCAAATTCACCAACAGAAGATGTGAACTATTCTTTTGCCTCACATAATTAACTGTAATACCTCATTTACAATGTACAGTTATTCTATAGATGTAAACAAGTTTAGAAACTAGTCCAACGGAGATCAATAAAAACCCATTAAGAAAGTGGTATTATTTTATGGTATTCTTTGACAAGCACATAAGAGTGTACTTTTTAGACCGGGTGTGTGTTGATGAGCCACTAACAACGTAAACTTGCACAAATGTTCTTACACTAAAAACAAACAAGTGTATAAATAAACATCATAATAATCCTGGTTTAGGCTAAGCCTAAATAATAAATAAGTGAAATCGGGCCTTAGTGCACAAGTACAATTAAGTCCCCTTTTCTGTCAAAACAAGGTGGTAACCTACAAATAGCTGCTGCATCTGACCGTGTTAAAGCCAGTGACACTCAGGATAATTTATTAAATTAGGATGAGGACATAACTTAAAAAATATAGCTTTCCATTTTAATGTTTAAGCTTCAATTTGAGTATAAAACTCGCAATTTAAAAATAAAATCAATTAAGTGCTGTACTGGGGATGCAGGCTTTGATTACTCAAAGTACGCTGCTCTTATGTTGATGCTACATTAATATGCAGATTCACTGTGCCAACATATTTTTTATCCTAATTCCAACGATGGGCAATTAATCAGTTAAATCACAGTAACCTGTAAAAAAAACCCCCAAAAAAACTAATGCTATTAAATGTTAATTGTGATTAACTGCACCTAAAATAAATGTCTACATGCGTGTGTACTGTATTTATAATGTGTGTGTACATGTAAAAATGTTTTTTATATATATATATATATATATATATATGCACAAACATATTAATATGATCCCTATTCTATCAAGGGTGTGCTCACGTAGTTTTTGATCTCCCGCCGGGCGCTGGAGTCGATGGCCAGCCATCTCTGCTGGTGCTGCGTCTTGACATCCGGATCCTTGGAGGTCAGCGAGTTCTTGACCTGCAGGCCGGCAGCGACTCGTGCCACCTGCGTGTTCCCAGGGTTAGCCAACACCTTGGACAGCTCCACCAGGAACGTCGGCTGAAACCAACACAAACAGATATTTAATCTGCTGCCATAACGTCTGTAACGTTTCCCTCCGCAACACGAGAACTAGGTGCAGCATGCAAACAGTGAAAGGGCTTGGCTAGAATTCAAATGTGTCACCGCCTAGCTTCCAGAGCCTCGTCCAATGAGCGAAGGACGGCCAGGGCGATTGCAGAGACCGGCCGCTCAACAGCACACTCAGGTAAAACTGTATTACTGCCATTTCACTGCAGATTTGGCAAACTATCCAGTGCACCATGGAGATCGGTTTCTATTTCAGCATGTTTTAGTGTTGAGAAATGTAGCCACTCACACACACCTGTTGATTTCTTGAACACAACTGCCAATCAGAGGCATTTACAATAGAATTTTCCTGCTCAAATTTCCAGTTTTTCTTTAATCAAAATAAATCACCACATTTTACAACAAAGTGTAATCGCGATGTAAGAGATTCCTTGAGCGGAGTAGAGAACTTCACTGATTATTAACCAAAGTCTTTTGGCAGTCATCTTTAAAATGCCTCTCGAGTATCCAAGCGCAGCTTCTATCTCTTTGCATGGGGAAACCTCAAACTCTGGCAAACTAAATATCATATTTGAAATATGACAACTCTGTAATAAATGTTATTTCTTTTGCTCAAATAGCACTGTAAAAAGTTCATTTCTCAGACAAGATCAGCCAGCGCACATGTGCAGTCCTAGACACATTTGAAAATGCTGACTGTTTCTATAGTAACCAGGCTACATGTTACATGTTGCGTCCCCCCGCCCCCCATTTAAAACTATACAAGTGACACGTCAAAGTTCATCACGATTTCTCAAAACTTACATTATAACAAAGATGAATGACAATAGTAATGGGCTCATCTCCAGAATCAACTCAACGGCGGGTGCTTCTCAAATCAGCGAAAATTCTGTAACTATATACACATGTGTTGTCCATTGTTGTGCCACAAAGAGCACTCGGTTTATAAATCACTAAAAAGCTATCACTCATTTTAGGTCATCGCAATCTCACAAAGATGTGTTATCAAAGTTCTCTATGCTGCAAAACAGACCTCATTTACATCACATCTACAATTTCTTATAATGAGATCATTCGTGCTGGAGCTGAACAAAACTGAGAGGGTCCTAAAATGCCTGATCCAAGATTTAAACATGTCTGTGATTATCATGTAATGTCATCGCTTAACATGGCAAAAACACATTTAAATAGAAAACAGTGTCCAAAGCACAAACCATACCACACTGGATGGTTTGCCAAACCTGCAATAACATGCCAGTAATACAGCTTTACCTGAGGGTGCTTAGCATAAAACCGGAACTTATTAGAGCACCCTCAGAGATTAGATTCTGGAGCCGGGCCTGTGCAGACACAGACACTGACTGGACAGAGTCTAAACGCTCTGAGGATGAGTGCAGAGGTCAAAGGTCACAGTGGACAGAGGAGTGGTTTCCTCACCAGGTTCTCGATGGCCGCCTGCTCCAGAAACTTCTGCGCCGCATCCAGCTCATTCCGATCTGAAAATCAATCACAGCCATGAATGAACGAACATTTCTGGGAAGTGACAGACTCCCGCCAAACGCGGGCCGCGCGCATAGGGAGCCCGGCGATCATCGCGCCACTTCATGTGAACCCCCCTCCCCACCGAGCCTCACGCGCGTCAAAGAACCGTAGACAGCCCCGTAACCAAGCGCCCGCCTCAACTCAGAAACTTTCTGAAGCAGATCGCAGGGGATGACTGAGCGCTAGCCATGCTAACGCCTAGCCACTTCCTGACTAGCATGCTAATCTGCTAATAACTTCGGCAGCTCGAGTTGACAAACCACACGCGGCGACACCGGGCGAACAGCTTTACGTTGTCGGAAGCAGGCGCATAATCACATTATCTGTGCGCGGAAGGGACTGACCACCGCGCAGGCCGGCAAACGCTCGCTGTCCAACGCGACGCCGCTGTTGACGCCTGATGCGCGCGTCGGCGGCTCGCATCGACAGTTCTAATCGGTTAACTATATGTTTGTGTGTTCGTGCAGCTGTTCGCGCGGCGTGCGAGGCGCGTCGCGGGGCCTGCGCGGTACTAGCCGCCCGCTAACGCGATCTGGATCCCACGCGTGAGGAAGCGTATATGCGCGGAACTGACCTGGAGACACGGTTTTCTCGAGGATTGTGATCAGCTCCATTCTGACGGGAGACGGGGGTCGGGAGAGTCGAGTCAGAGTAGCGTCCACGCCTAATACCGAAGACGAGCAGTTCCCGCGGTGCGCCGCCGCTTCTTCTTCTTCTTCTCATCAGCCGCTGTCGCGAGAAAAAGGCCGCGCCGAACTCCCGCCCGCGGAACGATATCACGCACTGACGTCAGAGGCTCCGCCCATCCGACGTCATGACGCACGCGGCGTCAAGGGCTCACGCACGCGCTCCATCTGATAGAGTACGCGCTCCATCTGATTCTGTACAGTTTTGGTTACTTTACTTTTGATGCCTTAACGCCTAACGTTGCTGATTTGAAATCAAACGACCCAATAATTCCTAGATTTATTTTGTGCAGAGCAGCAGGCGAGCTTGGAATATGGAAAGCTTACATTTATTGGCTTGAAATATTGCTATTAAATAAATGTTGTGAGTTGAAAAGATGCTCTGAAGTCGTGGCATTACTTTACTTTATTCTGGCAACACACGGGTTGCCCTCATACCTCTGATCCTATTACTAGGTACACACACACATACAAACTTATTAGGAAACAGAACATTTACTCATGAACTTTCGATTTCTTTTGCTAAAATACATGATGAAATATAAATATACATGGGTGACCGAGAAACTAGTTTCAATTAGCTTCACACAGTGAAACCATGCCTGCTCAGCACCAAAGGTCACATGGGCCAGGAGCTCAAACTGAGTTTACATTGACCTAAGGAGCTCGATGAAGAGCAGAGTGACCACAGAAAGAGCCCTCCTGATCTGACCGTTTGGGACATGAATTATTAGGCGCACTCCAGAGCTCTAGGATCAGGTTTCAGTGATTGGACTCACTCCGTCTGGATCAGATAATTTACGAATCAATCATACAGTATGGTCTGTCACCTGATTTATCCAAATAATGATTCTTCCTTCTCGATATCTGTCAGGTCACGAGTTACACCCTTCAAAACAATGTGAACAGGTAAGTGTGAAAGGTAACAGCTGAGACATGCTTTTGAAATGTAGTAAAGCAAAATTAATTGTTCTTCAAAATGAAAATGAATTAAAATAAGGCAGACAGATTTACTGAATTTAGTTTAAAGGTTACCGACAACTAAAATGCAATAAAATGTGTCTTGCCATGCTATTTGATACACTTTAATACATTTCCCTATATTTAGAATATTGGGTGATCCCTAGTTTAACGCGCACACACAAAAAAGGAATATACTTTAAATGCATTTTTTAATACATATATACTAAATATGATTCAACACTATTAGAATATTTGCTGTTATATTGCTGAGACTTGCTAATATAAAAACATAATTAAACTTTACTTGTGCACAATACACAATATTAAACAAAAACCTTTTTAGTGTCACTCTTGATGAGGATTGTATTTTTCAAATAATATCACTCTTTAAATCCAAGATATTCAAAATGTAAGTGAAGTATGCTTGCAATAGTGTCACTTTGGCCTAAAAATATACTTCAGTGTATCTTTAGTTGAACTTCAGCATTACTTACAATTAAAGTGCATCAAGTACAAAATTAGTTCCAATTAAGCAGACTTTATGTATAGCAAAAGTACAATAGCAGGGCATTTTATCAAGAAAATAAATGTTTAACAAATGTATGAAACGTTAAACAATTGTATGTCACATACATCTTATCTATTTTTCACTAGGGATATGAAGAAATAAACTTTTCATAGATTGCTCAATTCAAAACCAATAGAGCAATGTGTAAGACCGAATACTAACTTTTACACCGCACATAACTGAACGACAGATCTCTACTGCTTTCATTCATTCGGCTGAAATCTGTGAGGCAGCATCCAGAGGCTTGTCCAAATCCTGAAACATCATCATCTGATGGATTTTTGAAGGCAGCACACAATATCCCACAATCCTCTGCTTGCACTTCTGTGGCTGCTCAGCTGACAGGAAACGTCATCTGAGAGTTGTAAAATGTAGTTTTTTACCTGCAGGACTTTTTTTTTTTTTTTTGCAACAAAGCGTTATTCTGTATTATGTTTCAGGTTACTGAACAACGCTCAAGCTTTTGATGTCTCCATCACTTCCTGAGCTTGTCTTACAGCAGAAACATTTTAAAAACAAATGGAAGAACTTTTCCAGAGAGTGGCCCAGATATCAAAGGTTGTTTCAGATCAGATTTTTGAGAGTAGGATAAGCAAAGGAGGAATGACATTTTTTTCTTTAGCTGGATGGGTTCTGAGCATCTCGTGATCATCAGTGCAAGTGTAGAGGCACATCATCATCCAGGTCAGATAAAACAATTTATTGTTGCTGTTTTTTTTTTTAAGACAATCTGCTATTGTAGTTTACACTAATCTTAAAATGTAGGCATTCAAGTCAATATTTTATTTAACATAATTCATATTGCAGTCATCATGAACAACTGGGATTTCAATATACACAACAGAATAGTAACATTGAACGCAACCCTTTCTAACCCTATGACGATCCTCCTCGAGAAAATCCGATCCCACCCATTCCCAACCAGGAAAACTATAGCAAAACATTGTAAGTCTCCCAAGCTCACAACAGCCCAATTAGCAGACGGATCCTGTCGGTCTGGTGTTTGCCGGTCTCTAGCTTCAACGGGGTTTCAATTTGTCAAGGTTATCAGAATTGGTTGAAGGCCACACTGCACGCGTTTTTTTTTTTACACGCGAAGGTAAGAACGAGTGATTAGTTGAAGATGAGCGACTCGAGGCCGTTTGGCCGAAGCCCAGACGAACCGGTCCTCGACCCCGGGTAATGAATGCGGGTGTAATGATCTGTCGTGGGCTGTCTCGCTCTCTGTGAGTGGGAGGATAAGTTAGCATGTGAATCTCAGCAAAAATAAACAGTGGGTACCAGCATAGTGGCAAAATACGACTGATTTCTCTGAGCAACAATCACTGACCGGCCTTCCCGAGCCCCCCTCCTGTGTGCGGTCAGTGTGTCGGTCAGTGCGTCTCAGCGCATGTAAACGATAAATGCATTCTGGGATGTGAGGGCCGCAGCGCGGGACTATTTGAGGCAGCGCTCGAAGTAGGTGGCTCCCACGTAACCTCCGCGCAGCGACCGCTGGACATTCTGCTCGAAGAGCCGCCGGTTCGTCTGCAACACCTCCGCAGCCTCTTTGTTAAGGGGGTCTTCAGGATTGGGCTCCTGGACAGAGACACAGAGACCAGCGGGGTTAGTGAGAGACACCAGAGAAGACAAGAGGGGCCTGAACACCACACAGAGCTCAGCTTACCAGGAACAGATACTGTAGTCCGTATATGATGGAGTTAATCGTCAACACTGGCTTCCAGTCTTCTCTGAAACAGAAAGAAAATGTTGATTTTCATGATCACACCATGATATTTCATTCTAAAACGTTACACCATTTACCCCCGTTATTCTCTGGTCACATTCTGTTGTGCACAATAACAATAAGGTGTAGTTGCCAAATGTCTGTGTGTGACAGAGCAGAAGGTGGACATGAAACTGAGGAGGAGTTTCTCATGAAACAAGGATTTTGGAGCTGGTTCGGTCAGGGCTGCACAGTGCACAACAAATGATTAAATATAACGTTACTATAGAAGCAGGTGTGTATGAACCTGTTTACAAACCTGCTGTTAACAAGAGATTTACTAATCTTTTTCATGTTAATCAGAGGTTCTGTCCTAACTAGTTACAACGATGGAAAGAAAATTCTATTTTAGAAATTGTACTTTTAATGATGTTAAAAAGCTTTAATATTAATGAATGAAATTAGATTATAAAGGTATCCATTTCGTTTAAAGTGCAGAGTGCTTCCAGAGATGCTCCACGCAAACACGGCTCTGATTGATTATGTCACGTAGCATGTAGATAGGGCACAGTGTTAGTCCAAATACACTTTATAACATTAGTCGAGTCAAATAACTATACTTCATTCTTATAAAAAAATACTCAAGACGGCTTGAAAAAACACTATTTAAGCATATTGTTATGTTTTAGTGTTTTTTTTCTTAATAGATCCGTTTAAACATTTCTATCTTCTTTTTACTCAACAAGTAACAGGTGGAGTTTCTGTGCCAGAGCGCCCTCCAGAGTCTAGTATGAATGACATTAACAGACATACATTTACTACAGAGCCCAAATTAAAATTCAATTACTATTTATTTTTTTAAATAATAATTAACACTCGACCTAAATTGTAAAATTATTCATAATGTAGTTTTTAAATTAATTTAACTAAATTATAAAATAATTTGACTAAATGACAACATTTCTGTTGAAATATAATCACTTACACAGTGGCTGCCATAACATGTTTTATAACATTTATTTAAACATAATTTAGATATCACTAACAGGTTAAGTAAAATATAATTAGAATATTGTCTAATACTGCACTTCTCTAGACTTAATTTCTCAAACAAACATCAAGCTTGCTTGAGGTGAATGCAATGCTACGTGACGTTTTGATCATCATTATGTGATTTACCAACTACTGATAGGACAGTTGCTTCTGCTTATTTGTCTTCAATAGCTGAAAAACATTCAACCTATAAATAATTTTTTTTACTCTGATATCAAAAATTCAAGAATATAAAGAATATTGAGAACTGTAATATTTCCCTGGAATTTAAAATTATAAGAAAAAACATATTTCTATTAAGAATAACTATATTGTGCTTAGGGGTGGCACGGTTCACAAAACCCACGGTTCGGTTCACAGTTTTAGGGTCACGGTTTTCCGTTTCGGTACGGTTCTTGTTATTTTTTCTTTTAATCTTTAACACTCCAGAAATGTACTTCAGCATATGATATATAGCTT
>JAUCMU010000157.1:87827-97839 GCA_032275025.1 Enteromius treurensis
TGTCATGAACCGTCGAACCGTGCGACGCATGCATGCACCGAACCGAGACAAGCGAACCGAACGGTTCGTTTTTTTTTTCATGAACCGTGCCATCCCTAATTGTGATGTATATTATTATGAAATTAAATCACTCATGTAGGTGACATGCTTTATGTCATCCTAATAAAACCTCCATTGCCTTAATAAAATATAACCATCACTATCCTTCACACAAAAACCAGGGCAGACATCAGACTGTGTTGAGCAGATAACTGAACATATTCCAGATATCAAATCATAACAGCTGACTGTAAGACTGCACACCATACCTCAAAATATTTAGACAGACGTTGCCTTCAAGGTCAATGTTGGGGTGATATACCATCGTTTCACATTTTACTTTAGGAGGGTCGTGAGGGTATCCCTGTCCCACCTGGAAGAGAAACACCTTAACTTTAATGATCATGCCAGCTTTTAAAAGATCATTCACAATGACTAGAACTGGTGACTTCAGCACAAGTATCCTATTTTAAAGCAAAAATGCCACCGTGACCAAACATGTCAGCTCTGATGGAGCACTTTAAACACATCTGAAAATGAAAATTAAAGAGATAAACTAAAGTGAACAAAACCTGTAATTAAGATAAAAAGCTAGTTAAAAAAAGACTTGAAATGCACAAAGCTTAGCTAACTAATCAGTTAAAAAATAATACATAGAGGACCGATTATTTGTGTGAGTTTTAGATTTAAGATTTAGTGTGACAGACACAATCACCTGAAAACTTGCACATACGTGTTTCCCATTAAATCAAGCAGCTTTTGAAATTTGTCATATTACGTTTTCTAAACAAAATCAAAGAACTTGACAATATGTCATGCACCTGTGTGTTTTGCATCTAGTTTTAAGCTAATTAAATTAAGTCTGTAGTACAAAGACGTCAAATTCCATGCAGATTTACAAATTGTACAGATAGGGGTTTGACTATTAATGTCTGTGGCAGCAGAAATTATCAGCTCTGACGCACGAGTAAGAAACAGGAAGTCCTAAGGGGTCCTCAGAGAAATGATTGCCCACAAATATGGCCGAAAAATATCTGAAGACACCAACAATAACTGAAGACATGTGTCACCCAAACATGGTCTTTGTGCATGTACGATCTTAATTTTTACATTTCAGTTATTACCGAGTTAGCCATTTTTTCCCTTTTATCTACTATATACTATAACATTCAATCATGTTGAACTCTTATGCTCTTCATGCTTTTATAATATATATATATATATATATATATATATATATATATGTATAATGCTTCAGAACATGATCTTTTTTCAGGTCCAAGACCAATGTGAAAACATCAGATATGTTTGAAATTAAATTAAATCCCTTTATGGGAATTTGAATGTGCATTTAGGCCTAAAAACAAACATGTCATAGTTCACAAGAACACCTGCTGCACTAATCTGCTCACTCTTATATTATTACATTGTTAGGTACTGATCTGGATCTTTAGTTGAGTGTTTCCTGAATCCAAAGTTGCTTTTTACCTTAAAACTGAAGACAAATTTCCCACCTTTATAGAAACCCTGCAAAAGAACAATGGAGAAAATTACAAATGCTGATGGTTCATACAATAGGGAGTAACTGAGGACTGGACATGAGCCACAGCACAGATCCACTGACGCCTGCATCGCAGACACAATCAACTCCAATTACAATTCCAATGTGGGTCAAAATTATTTAAATATCACAACATATTTACCTTGTGCAAAACATTTAACTGCTCATGAATACCATGAACAAAAAATAGCATGCTACATAAAAACCAGACTCAAAAAGTCTGCAAAAAAGAGCTAACTTTTTTACTTTTTTATTGAGGTTGTAGTTTTCTTAGAATTAAAAAAAAAATAGACAACTGAAAATCTCATGGAATTTATGCATGGATCAGTGCCTCATTTCATTATTGGATGAATCAGTATTTTTGAATGAATCTCTTGAATGAATGATTCAAAGACAAATGCATTTCCACAGTCCCTTTTTTAACATGCGAATCATTTTATATGTAATTTAAATGTTTTAGTGTTAATTCACCCAAAAATGAAAATTCTGTCATTAATTACTTACCCTCATGTCATTCCAAACCCACAAGTCCTTCGTTCTTCTTCGGAACACAAATTAAGATATTTTTGATGGAATCAGAGCGATATCTGACCCTCTATGGACAGCAATACAACTGATAAGATCCAGGTTCAGCAACTTAGTAAAAACTTCTGTAAAACAGTCCACGTGACATCAGTGGCTCAACTGAAGTTTTGCAATGCTAGGAGAATATTTTTTGCACAAAGAAAACAAAAGTAACATTAATTACTCAAACCATTCTTCTCACCTGATTTACTCTCTAAAATAGTAGAAGACGTATCACATTGCAACGCATACACACACTTGGCCCATGCCAATCTTCGGTTGTTTACACCTAGTGGAAAGCGTACGCACGCGTTCGGATACTCTCTAAAATGGTGGAAGACGTAAGTCAGGGGAAAAGAATGATTGAGTAAATTGATATTTTAGTTTTCTTCTCTCAAAAAAAGGACTTGAATGACATGAGGGTGGAACGACATGAGGGTGAGTAATTAATGACAGAATTTTCATTTTTGGGTGAACTAACCCTTTAATTATACACCAAGTATGGGGTTGTAAGTTGGAGTCGATTTTCGATGCGCAAGCCTTCGCAGGAGCAATCTGTGCTGATGACGTGTGTTCTGGTCAGAGAGAGGCAAGCCTGCAGACCTCGTCCGGGGAGATGATGAGCTTGAAGTTGAGCAGGTCGTCTTGGTCAGGGAACACGATCTCGCACGTCTTTGGCAGGTTCAGCTCATTGATGTCTGACACAGAACAAACAGTAGCAGCATTACTTTCACTTTTACACAGACATGAAGCTTTGTGCTCGCACAACGACCAATGACTGAGTCCTGTCATGACTGACGTCCTAACGGATCATTCTGGAGACATCACCCTTGACTAGATATAGGATAGTACATTGAAGCAATCATTTTAATTAGCAAAAGAATGAATTTAGGATTTCTGAGAGCTGCAGAAGCTCTGTTTGATGATATAGCCTACTGGCTAACATGTTCCTTATGTTACCGTTTCAAACCAATCCACTTCCAGTGCATTCACCTTAAAGCTGAGAGATTCAATGGCTGCAATATGCTGTGTTTTCTATCAACTGGCAACCCGGGTTTTGAAATAATGTTGGGTAAACTGTCAGTGGGCGGAGTTACACAGGCCAAAACAAAAACTGACATTTCGGCACTGAACCCACATTTTCCAGCAGAATAATTGATGTTGTGTTGCTTGCTTTTCCTCCCATAATGTCTCCATAATATCTGTAAATGTGTCGTAGTATTTTTTTGCTTTAGTAGAGTTAAAAATATACTTAAAGCAGCTTTAAACAATATAAGTTCATAGGCACTTGGGATGAAAAAAACCGAAGGCCAACTGATCAATAATTTGCGTTATAATTCACAAGCATGTAGGTCTATTTCTTTGTTAACAGTAGTGCTACATGACTCACAAAACTCTAATTGCAATTTTTTCTGATAAAAACTGTGAATGCTTTTTAAAAAAAGCACAGTGGAGTGCTTTACACGCTGTTTTTTGAGAGTCTTCTTGCTCATGCGCAGGTCTGTGCGTTCTGATAATCGCACCATTATTGAATGTATTGATTAAAAAAATGTTTTAATCTAATTCTGGCAACTGTAATGCTTGTGGAGGCTTGTTACTAATGATTACAATTGCAATAATACCCATAGCAACTAAAAATGAAAATGCTTACATTGCTCTGTGCTTATATCATCAGAGAGACGATAGTCCACCACAGCTATAGCACTTCAAAAACATTAGAAACCATGAGACCCCAATCACTTCTTATGAACATACTTAAAGTAGGCTTTAACTTAGAAATATATTCTGCTCGACAATCACACACTGGGAGCATTAGATCAACAAACCGTGACTGACCTTTTGTGCCAAGAGCTCAATGTTGTTTATACGTGAACCATGTGTTCTTCATGCAACACCATTGTCTTCAGAAAACCACCCTATCCCAAAGGATTCTCGACAGAGAATTTTTTTTAATTAAAGGTTTTAAATGCTAAGAAGAGTAGTAATTTTTGGGTCAACTATACCTTGAGCTTATTTTAATTTTTAAGTCGTAATAGTGTACTGTTGAGCTTATCAAATAAGCCAGGTTTATTACAGTAAGTCTGGCTTACTCACTGTTGATTTGGTCCAAAATACATCAGATTAAGTGAAATAAGGCTAGCGTATTTGGTAAACTTGTTTTATGAAAGAGGCCCCATGTTTCCTGTGGTCACCTCTTTACTGACCTGTCAAGAGTCCAGCAGTATCAGGAAGATGGTGTTAAAGCAGCAGATAACTGTGTTACCTGACTGACAAACTTTCCACAACGAAGTCAAAGCAGCCCATATCAGATGCTGGCACACATCTGTCCAGGTGATTGCTATGTACAGATAGACTGACAGTCGTTATGTGGCTAATACTCGCACATCAAACGCTAGGCCTCAATGTTATGACTCTGAATGAAACTCGTTAGTTTGCTGTGACAGAAAACGAGCCTTTCTCCCGTGATGTGTGACTTTACAGTAGCTTCACTCCCTGCGACTGCTCTGAAGTTTTCAAACATCGAGTATATAACAACAAAAAACAGGGCATACTAACTAATGAGTGCGCTAATACATGTTAGCGCGGCGGCTAATACTAGTTTCGCTCTCCTCCTTCACTCCTCATCGTAACGACAACATGTCTTTGAACATTCTGGGCTGAAAGCACGACCGAGCTGTGTATCTGTCCGTGTGTTTGTGAGAGAGAGGGAGTGAATGTGTGATTAATGAAGGTCTGTGGCGGTGGTGGTTCTCGTACCCTTCTGTATCCGCAGCTGGGCCGCGCTCGCCTTCTTTCCGCCGGCTCCTGCTCGCGGTCCTCCCGCGGACTCCTCGTCCTTCTTCTGCTGCTTTAGCGAGAAAAGCTTGATCATCTTCGCTCTGTTCTGCGCTAACAACAAACCCGAGCCAATCTAGCCCTGATCTGACTACGCTGGTGTGTTTTACAGGAGACTGTGCGGAGTGCGTGATGTATTTTACAGCAGCTGTAGAGGGAGCCGGTGTGTGTGTGTGTATGTATGTGTGTGTGTTAGCTGCTAATGCTAGACGCTCAGTCAGACAAACATCTAACTCTGCTCACACTTACTCAAACTCTGCTTCGAGACCTTAGTCTGTTTTTATTGTTATTATTGCTGTCGTTTTGCTTTTGCTGCTGTAGGCTATCAATGTAAAAACAGGGGTGCTGTCAAACGATTAATTGCGATTAGTCGCATCCAGAATAAAGGTTTTTGTTTACATAATGTTTGTGAATTGTGTATTTATTATGCATTTATAAATACACACACGAATAGACCTCTAAAAAAATGTATGTAATAAATATATTATATCGAATATTAATTAAATTAATATAAAATATACTTGTAAATATCTTCAAAATATATATTGTGTTTATTTATTAGTGCTCAAGCGATTCATCATCATTAATCACATCAAAAGTTTTTATTTTCACACACACACACACACACACACACATATATATACAAACATTACATATTTTGCAACAAAAACCATAATTTTGGATGCGACTTATAGTGATTCATCGTTTGCCAGTAATAGTATTTATGTATACACACGTATACATAATGTACACACATACATTATGTAAACAAATACTTTTATTTTGGATGTAATAAATCTGAAGCATTGTGCTATGTATGTTATCTGCAGTATTATAACAGGAATGTTTAGGGAAGGGCACTCATGGACCACATTTCCCATGATGCCTTTCAGCTGTGACGAATAGACAGGGAGGAGCTTTCGTATTTTTTTTTTAACTCTCCATATTTTTTATTTACCATATTTATTTATTTATTTGATTTTCGGGAGCAGGAGCAGTGTGTGATGGCGTCAGGATCATGTAAGAGCTGATCTGACTCGCGGGGACAGCAGAAGCCTTACAGTCTAGAGATAATATACACCTAGAGCAGAGGAGCACAATAGGAAAGAGCGAACAAAAGGCACGTTTATCCGTTTATGCCGTTTTCTCTTTCAGTTCAGACGAGCGTTTGGGAATCATACGCGCCTGGAATATCGGCCCTCTGAATCACGGACGAGGATTTTCCAGACGCATAAACGATCCGAAGAGCCTCGTGATTTTAATATTTGTAGAGCCTCGGAGAAACACAGAAGCAGAAGCTGGAATCGTCGCATCTCGGTGGGCTGCGGTGGATGTGATGATAATGATGGCAGCCTAAGCGAGTCACTCGTGAAAGGAGCCTGATAGGAGCAGGAAAGTCGAGCGGAGAAACAAGGAAGCGATCTCTCTCTCTCCCTCTCGCTCGCTCTCTCATTGTGTTCATCTATCGCAAGAAAACATCAATCTAATGCTCTATCTAGGAGTATGCGACTCCACGCGAGCAGGTGAGTCGCTTTTTGCTGGGCTAGCTCGTCGTGTTTTGTCGTATGTGTGTGTGGAGCTGAGCGTCTTATTAAAGCACTGCTCCGTGGGCGACGTTCCTCCCAGAGCAGGGTGGTTAGTAAAGCCCATCTGAGTGAGTGCTAGCAGCCCTGGTTAGTAAGTGGCGTTGCTGAATGAACCTGCTAACCCATGCTAGCTGGCGGCTCGGCTCGGGCTATACGCAGGGTTCTGCTGGGTTATCGCAGCGTGTTTTGGTGTGTGTAAGAAACGACAGCATGGGCTGATCGTGGGCTCCTGTGGTGGTTTTCCGCGAAGGTAGCAGTAGACGTGAAGCTGAGGAGACTTGAGCGCTGCTGGTTAGCTGCTCGTGTTAGCTGGTCTCGCAGGGAATTGGTAAAGTGTGCTTCACATGTCGTAAGGACACTGTCAGCACCTCATTCGTGCTAAATCTCATCAGGTTCAGTCCTAGTGAAGGTATGTCAACTCAGGAGCCCTGCCGTGTTTTCATTGTTTCTGAGCTGATCTTCCTGTTTAATTTTAGGCCCATATTTCACATGACACTGTTTGTGTGATGCTGTAGCTCTTAAGGAAATGATATGATATGCCGAGGTGAGCAGAATTTGCACCAAAATACTATAGTTTTAGTAGAGTTTCTGTTATAAAACCACTGCAATACTGATTTAAAGGGCAAGACTATTATGAAATCTCACTCAGCCCATAACTGTAAAAACAGTGACTGCTGTGTTTTGGTGTTTGTTCCTGCAGTGTATGTGTGTAAAGTCATTGATAGTGAAAGTGTCATGTTCAGTGAAGATCAGCAGATGATGTTTAACCAGGAACACAAATCTCTCTGAAATACTTGATTCTTATGGTTCTGTCCCAGCATTCAGCAGATAAATATTTCTCAAAACCCTCACATATACCAGTGTGGGTAATTCTGTACATAAGATGGTTCATCCAGGAAAGCCAATATTGGTTTATGTCCCCTGAGTCATGAGCTGTTGTCATACTGCATGCGTGGAGTAAGCTTTTCATTATCTGACATCATATTCAGAATACTTTCACTATCATGCAAAAAAAGTTAATTGTTGATTACGTTTACGTTGCTTTTCTAAACCCCTAAAATTAACAAATGTGACACTCAAAAAAGCAAAATGATATGCAGTTGTCATTGTGTGTGTATGTGTTTCAGGTTCAGTGCTTATATGTAAATTGTAAGCATGTTTGTGTTGAAAATTCAAAGACCCTCTCAGATAAATCTTTTAGCTCAGTCAATAATTCTGCAGCCTAGTTATCAACACTATATTTTGACCGTATAGGCAGAGTTTTTCTTTCTATTTTTTTTTTTTTGTCTCCCACTATCCACACCACGTAGAGTTATTAGTTATTTACTGTAGCTGTCTTTTGTGCACACTGGATAAAAGAAAAATGGCTGGATTTCAAGCAAATTGCTTAGTGGAGGATTATATGACCAACATCTCAGATCATGATCTGTGTCATTTTAACAGATTGTCTAATAATAGGGTTGTGTGAAATATGCAATGTATGATAATGGGGTGGTTGCTGTGTTAAGCTGTTTTATTAAGAGTGTTGCTCAATTAAAAGGGTAGTTCACCCAAAAAAGAGCATTTACTTGTTTACCTACCCTCAGGCCATTTTAGGTGTAGGTGACTTGTTCTTTAGTAGTGAAATCAGTGAAGAAGAGTTTTAGTTGAAACCATGCTTCTTGGTGATTAATCAATTTAAGTCAGCAGCTGTCCGTTTTTGAATATTAGGAAACACAATTGAATCCATGTGTCTCCTGATGATATATTGAGGTCTTATAAAGTGAAACAATATGTCTTTTCAAGAAATCAAACATTTACAACATTATTACCTCTTTTCCAGAGCCTCATGCAAACGGGTAAACTGGTTCTTTTAAACCGTTCAATTTAATAAACATTCAGTTCACATAATGATGAAACTTATTTGTACGCAATAATATTATTATAGCACCCAATAATAGTGAAACGTGGATGTTTTCCATGTCTAAATTAAGCATATAAAGTGAAAAAAATGTTAATCAGCTCATCTTTTTACATAAACAACGAGAAACCATAAAAGCATTAATTTCAAAGTATTCGGTTCACACGCTCCGATCAGTGGCTAATAAGTCTTTGAACTGTTTCCTCAGTTCAGTGTGGGAGGAACTGGAGCTCAATCAGTTCATTAATCACAGGATCAGATACGCCACACACACACAGACAGACACACGCACACACACACATACATACATATATATATATATATATATATATATATATTCTGTTCTATTCTTTTTTTTTTTTTTTTTTTTTTTTTTTTTTTTGTGTTTAACCAATTCTCTGCCTTTCTAAAACAGAACAGCCTCCTGGACGGCAATCAGTCTGGTTTCAGAAGTGGACATTCAACCGAGACTGCTCTGCTCTCAGTTGTTGAAGCCCTTAGACTGGAAAGAGCAGATTACAAATTTTCTTTACTGATCTGGCAGGATCTGTCTGCTTTTGATCCTTCTTTCAACACTATTGAGAAAGGGAGCGGGTTCCAGTGGTTTGAGTCTTATCTCTCCGATATGTCCTTTAAGGAATCTTGGAAAGGTGAGATGTCTGGGGTGCGTCAGGGCTCAGTTCTTGGACCACTCTCTTCTCGATGTAGCCTACATGGAATCATTAGGTTCTGTCATTCAGAAACATAGCTTTTCAACTCTCATTCCATCCTGATGATCTTATGATAACTGCTCACATCTCAGCTTGTCTAACAGACATTTCTTGCTGGATGAAGGACAGTCATCTTCAACTCAACCTTGCCAAGACAGAACTGCAGTCCTGTATATTTGCTTTGTTCAACATCAAGAAGATCAGGCTCCTTCTTTCAGAACATACTCATTCAAGCTCTTGTTCTGTCCAGGCTGCACTATTGGAATGCTCTCTTGGCAGGTCTTCCATACTGTTTTATCAAACCAGAGAGACTTATTTTTAATGAGCCGAAAAGAATGCTCGTCACACCTTCATTAATTTGTTTATTAATTAGCACTGGCTACCAATAGCTGCTTGCGTGAAATTCAAATCATTAATATTTGTCTACAAAATCACCTCTGGCTCTGCACCCTTTAACTAAATTCATTATTTCAGGCTTATGTGCCTCTAGAAGCTTGTGTTCTGCAAGTTAACACTGCTTTATTGTTCATCTCAAAGAAGCACCGTCACTTTCACAGACTTGTACATGAACTGTTCCCTCCTGGTGGAGTGACCTGCCCAACTCAATCTGAGCAGCTGAGCCTTTAGCCATCTTCAAGAATTGACTAAAACACATCTCTAACATCTCTGACCCTCTAACTCCAGCACTCCAGCACTGGCGCTTTTCCACTACACAGTACAAGCTCGACTTGGCTCGACTCGGCTCTGTTTGGTTTTCCACTGTGTAAAAGTTGTACCTGTACCGGCTTCCAGGTACTTTTTTTTCGTACCACCTCCG
>JAUCMU010000157.1:118060-137775 GCA_032275025.1 Enteromius treurensis
TAAAAGCATTAGAAAATGCAAGTGCATTTATCCGCAGCCGCGATCAGACGCTTCAGGATAAACAAACACAACGCGCAAGTGACGCACAAGTCTGTCAGCGCGCAGGTTTTGTGCATCTAATACCAATGCATTCCAAACGGTAGATGAAGATCACGGACGACAGGTGAAAAGAATCGAAGCTTACAAACTAGTCCAATCCGAATAAGGCTACAGTGTAATTCGGCTATATATCCGTGCTAAAGGTGAAAGTCACCATAGCTTGTAATATAGACTCCAACCCAACTTTGTGAATAGATTACCGGTGATATTTTTTTTATCACGCGATAAGAGCGTTAACGCCGATAACGGCCCACCACTAATATAAATATATGTATGTGTGTGTTTAAAAAAATGTAGTCAAATTGATTTCACAAAAAGTGGAGACTGTTAAAAATGTGACTAGTACTGCATAAACGGCTAAAAAGTTTAATAAATAAGGCTATTAAATAGCAGTCCCAAGCTAGTTTTGTTAATATAATTAAGCCACCAGAACACATACAAAATGACAAAAAGTGAAAATATTTTTGGGTTCAGAAAACAACCTTTACCATGGTGATTATACAATACTAACATGAACTGTTAATGAAACATGGAAACTGCTCCTGAATAGAATGAATATTCACGCAGATCCTTTCCAGTTAACACACAGTTATGTGATTTATCGGCACTGCACTTTTGCTTCACTCATATTGTTTCTACCTTTTAATGAAGTGTTATACAGCGCGCCGCACATTGTGCTATTAAAGAGCACACGCTCTGAGAACGATATATCTGACAGGACGGTTTGTTTTTCTGAGATGAGAGATGTATTCATAAGTTAAGAAATAATGATAGAACAATGATACTGACGTTAAGCCGATCAACATGTTGATTCGGAACCGTTTTTCCCAGGCACTCTTTCAAACTGCATCTTGACAGAAGTGTCAAAGGCTGACAAACTGAGCAACTGATAGAGAAGGGTTTTGGTTACCGTGGTGACCAAGAACCTGATTGTCACTCTAGTTGAGCTCCATGATTATATAAAAGAAATCTCCAGAAAGACAAACATCCCTACAAAACTTCATCTATTTGGGCTTTATGGCGGTGTGGCAAAATTCGATCCTCTCCTCAGTTAAGACGCATGAAAACAAACAAAAAATTAGCAAAAAGCACCTAAAGGACCCTCAGATTCTGAGACACAAGATTCTCTGGTCTGATGATCAGCTCTGCTCATCAGACTGGCTTATACACAACTCAGTGAATTAAACCCAATCAAAAGATTTTTGGAGAAACCCGAATATGTGCATCTGCCCACATCCAGCTTGAGAGTCGAAGAGGTGAGAAGAGTGGCAGATAATTACCAAATGAGCAAGGCTTGTTGTATTAAACAAGACTTGAGACTGTAAAATGTTTTAGCAATATATTTAGTTAAGGGTATAAGTACTTATGCAATGTACAATGTATTTTTCTTATTTTTATTTTACAGTTGTGACAGTTCTGTTTTTGCTTCGTCAGTATGGTGTATGGAGCACAGATTGATGTGGAAAAGTGTCATTTAAAGCAGTTTAACATGAGGTAGCAACATAACAAACTGTGGCAAACAATTACGGTGTATGAATACTTTTGCAAGGCACTGCAGTAGGGGAGCTTACCAATATCAGTTAACAGGTTTTACTGCTGCAGTTTCACTGTAAACGGGTGGTGGTGATTTACAGTGTGGCTTTATGGTATCACAGAGGTACAGCAGTGTAAGTGCTCAGGAGGAAGTGTTTGACAGTGCTGACTGTGCTGCTATGTTTCAGGGTGCGTGAAGGTGACGGAGCAGTGTCTGCCTCTGCTGCGCCGCTGCGCCTCGTTACAGAGCGTGGACCTGCGCTCCTGCGGCCTGCTGGCTCCAGACATCTGCCAGCTGCACTGCTTCCCCTCGGCTGAAGACAGACTGCTGCTCAAGAACAGCTAGACCAGCCCGGACGCACCACAGGACACCACGGACACGCTGCTGTTTTTCTTTTTTTATTTCTGGATCAACCGTTTGTGAATTGAGAAATCAATTCCACATAGATATTCCGTACCAGTGATGAGTGTGTGTACAGATTAGTAGTTTGCTGTAATGACCCCTCCTGACCCCGGCGCCACTCCTGTCCTGTCCTGCGGGGAACACTGGCTCTGTCCTGATGCAGAATGTATTTTACTGTGGAGAGCTTGTCTCAAACACAGCCATGTTAGTGTGCTTGGGTGCATCTCACCCCAAAATCAAAACTGATTTTTGCATAAATTAAAAAAAGCCCACTTTGGGACCATTTAAAAGGCTTTCTTTATTTTTCCTTGCATTATGGCGTGATTTTCATTACTGGTAGTCACGTTTATCACACAAGTTCTTATGACTGTAAAACTAAGAATCACACTCTTCTGCTATAACCACAATTTACATATTAGATTTGAGTCCTCGCTGTTGATGAGGTTCAGATACCGAGATATGAATCAGATGCTTAAAAATCTTTGTGGTCCTGAAATGAGGCTGGTCTTTGATTTTGGGGTTCTAGGTTTGTTGAGATTCACTCATTAATGGATCAGTTTTGGGAGGTGTGTGAACAGTGTTAGCATCCAGACGCTGCATCCCTTCTCTTCACTGTATTGGTGCCACACTAGCTCTCGGCCTCGTCTTGCCATACGCTGACCGTCCTCTGTCCTTACCCTTTTCATTCTTGATGGATAAAGGACTTGGATCCAGAAGCCCGACAGATGAGCCAGGCTCCAGCTGCTGTGTCGTCAAGCTGAGCTCTGCTGCATCTTATATAATGTTGCAGGGTGAATGTTGCTGTAGATTCCTGCAGTTCTGGAAAGGTTTTCACAGAACGAGGCATTGGTTTGCTGATCGATTAGTTGACATTAAAGCTGCTTGCCTTCAAAGCCAGAATGGTCCAAACTCAAATAAGCTTTCCATTAGCAATGGTGAAGATAAATGCTTTGTGGCCAATTAGTTTGAAAACATATTAAAGTAAGTAACAGTTGGTGTTTCCAGTCACATTCAGTGTTATCACTTGCAAAATACTAACCACATATTCTGCAAACGCATTTCTTCCCAGTCACTTCTGGCATTTTAATTGTTCTTTGAACAAGCTGCTCTGAGCAGGAAGGCTTCAACAGTTATGATTGTTCTGATTTGAAACCAGTTCCATCTTCTCTGTTGAACTTTTGAATGAGCCTCTACCAAGGAGCCTCGAAAACAGCTTTTCTTCAATCTTTCTGTGAGCTCTGCAGCTACTTCCTTCCAGAATACGATGCATGTTGACACCTTTGACGGACTGTATTCCTTGCACACTTTTATTCAGTATTGGGTCCAATACATGGCAGTTTCAAGTGTTTGATGGCAGTAGATAAACAGCATCCCTTAAAAGTGACCTCGACAATGTAGTTGCAATGTTTTTTTGTTTTGGTTTTTTTTTTCTGTTGTTGTTGTTGTTTTTTAAATGTCATGTTCAGTGCGGTTTGCATCTAAAAGACATTCTTGCACATTGGGAAATACCTGTGTGCCATTTATAGTTACATATCATACACTGAGTTGTTGATCATTTCTGGAATCGGCACGAAGAATTCAAGTTGAAGAACTTGAACAGGTTTTAAACAGGTTCCTCTTTCATGCGACCATGTTTTTTTTTTTTTTTTTTGCAGATTCATAGCCCACTCAACTGAATTGCCATGTATGAACCAAACATTCACCCTGTTGAATGCACAGGGCTGAAATCATGTTATTATAATATCTTGCCAAAATTTCCTGTTTTGGGCGTTCATATATAAATATATATATTTCTTCCTTTGCATTGATCCATGTGATAGAATATGTGAAACAATGGGGGAAAAGAAAAACAAGGCAGCTACTGTAAGAGTGACTACTGTAAAATGTCTAATTAAATAAAGACAATGGGGGTTGTTTTTATTCGCTTTGCTTTTCTATTCTTGATGTGCTGCATACACTACTGAAGTACTTGAGAGTTCTTCGAAAGGAAAAAACAAAAATTTTCAGGGCTCAACAGTGGGAAGATTTCACGTGCATTTCAGAGGGAAAACTACTGAGTAAGTTAGGCACAACATGTGAACTAAATTTTATACCATCTGAATAAAACTTCATAATGCCAATCTTGATTGTAGAGTTTGAATATATACAAGTATGACATACTAGTAAAGGTGTCGAGACTTCTGGAAAAACACTATTACCAGGCATGTGAGTGATAAGCTTTTCTTTATGTGATTTAGCAGCATTGCTCTTTTTCTAATGTTGGCTTATTTCGCATAATGTTTTGGTAAATTAATGGGTTGGGTTGTAGTAACAACAAAATATTAGTGTGTGCAACCGTATATTTTCATCCTGCAATATGTATATGAGAACCAAAACATATTTTTCACTGTAATAGGGATTAAATGTTAAAATTCAGACAGTGTTTTCATACTTCTCTACACTTTGACAGTGTTCATTACTTTGCAGTCAATGGGACTGTCACAAGCCTCCCAGTTTTCACCCAAAATATCTTAAATTGTGTTCTGAAGACAAAGACAAAGCTTTTACAGGTTTGGAAGAAAATAAGAATAAGTGACTAATGACAACATTTTAATATTGGGGTGGAGTAATTCTAAAACAGTGTAGAAAGTTCTCTTCTATAATCCGATTCATTATTATCAGTTATTAAAGTAGTCAATGTTGTATCATCTGCGAACTTAAAAATTTGCATTGATTTACAATGTGAAACACAATCATTAGTGTACACAGAGTACAATAATGGTGATAGTACACATTCTTGTGGGGCCCCCACACTAATTGTCTTAAGACGTGAGATGTATTTTTCATTTTAACTACTTGTGTTCTGTTCTGTTCTTCAAAAATCCAAAAAGGTAAGGTATTGTTAAATCCCCGGTTACTTTTACTTAAATAAAAGTTTTAATTTGTAATTATTGTACATTTTTTTACACATATTTTACAACATGAGTGTTGGGAGTTTCAAGATGTTGCAAAAATGAATAGAGACACATCATCAGGCGAATTGGTTAGGACCCAGACAGTATTAGAAATTATATACCAAAAACTCAAATGGCCACTGGTCTGTGATCATCTAAGCAACTGATATTTGACTTTTTTGGCACCGGAATTATGACAGCTGTTTTAAAACATCTTGGGAATCTGCATACTCTTAACAACCAGTTAAAGATATTGGTGAATACTGGAGCAAGGATGAACGTACAACACTTCAATGTTGTAGATAATATGGATTCATGGCCTGCTGCCTTTCTGTTTTATAAACAATGTTTTATAAACATTCTGACACTATAAAAACAGGGGTGCCTAATCCTCCTGGCAATTGACTGTCCTGCAAATTTCAGCTCCAACTCTAATCAAACACACCTGCCTTTTATTTTTAAGCGATCCTGAAGACGTAAATTAGTTGCATCAGGTGTAGAATTCGTTGTGGGGGTAAAACTTTTGTGAGTTTTGATTGCTTCCATTGTCCTTATTTGTAAATCAATTTGGATAAAAGTGTCTGCTAAATGATTAAATGTAATGTAAATGGATGTAATTCAGTTAACATGGTGATTGATGAATTCAAATAAGATAATGATATGGTTATTTAAAATATTTCAAATGGTATAGATTTGGGTAAATTACTGACAGGTGAATTAAAAACTTTTTGTTGTTGTTGTTGATTTTTTTCATGTTAAACCAAAACATGTTATTTCACTGATGCCATCATTGAAACATTAAAACGTTTTAGTGATTCTTAACTTTTAAATTATTTAATTTCAGCACCTGACTGATCCACTGTGAAGAGTGTGTCATTTCAACTTTAATTTAGTTCATAGTTTGTGTTAACCTAAACAGGCAAACCAAAGCTGTTTTTTGTTGTCCTGAGTTCATTTCCTGCAGCTGTGGCTCTTCACACGTCACTCTGGGACACTGGCGAACGGAGACATCAGCATCAGCGGCACATCTCTATCACCCGTGCCGAAAAGCGGGAACAGTTTCTCTGAGAAGGCCACCGTAAATGTATACAGCTCAGAGCCTGTCTTAGCGTTGAAGAAGACCAGCTGACCCTCCTCACAGTCCAGGTAGATGCCCACGCGGCGCAGGTGACCCGTGAACCTGATCTTGGGAAGGGGCGGCGTGGTCAGAGCACGCAAGTGGCTTCCGCTCCACCAAAGCGCATAATAGCCAATGGCAGGGGTCATGTCGAACAGACCCTTCCTCGGGGCAGATTCTCGCACCACTCCTAACTTCCAGTCCTTGTTCTCACCAACACTCACCTGAAAGCATGACATACACAGTGCTCAAAACATAGCTAGTTCTGAGTTTGAGTGCATCTAAAGCAGGACTTCTCCAAGACCGGATTCGGACCCACCTCCATTTCATATTTTAAGAGCACTAATTATGTTTCCTACATCGATAAATGCATATTAAAGGGTTACTCCAGCCCCAAAATGAAAATGTTGTCATTAATTACTTAGCCCCATGTCATTCTAAACCCATAAAAACCAGGAGACCTGGGACTGTCCCATTGATGAACACTGTCAAGGTCCAGAAAAATATAAAAGACATGAAAAATAGTTTATCTGCCATCAGTGGTTCAATCTGAATGTTAGGAAGCGATTAGTGGCTATGTGTCACAGAAGAGGAATTTGAAAGAAGTTTGGATTCAACAAATTCTCTAAAATGCCACTAAGATTATGTGGAGAGACGAAGATGAATAGTTGAATTCAGGTTGTTATTTTAATTTACTTTGTGTACAAAAACTGTTCTCATCACTTCATAACATACAGATTGAACTACTGATGGACTATTCTGATTATGTCTATCATAGTTTTCTGGGCCTTGACAGTGTTCATTGCTTGGCAGTCAATGGGCCAGTCACAAGGCAAGGCAAGTTCTTTCATATATCTATATATATTTTATACACAATAGTAATTCAAAGTGCTTTACCTAAAATAAAAGAAAATAATTATTAAAAAATAAAACAGGCTTTAAATAACAGAAGGAATTTAAAAATCATACTGTAACTAGCGTGAGTATTACTGTATATGCTCTCCCGTTATAATTAGTGAAGTGATCTACACTGTATGATGGATAAATCTCTTACACTTATTTACTATATGTTAGATAAATAATAATAATAATCGTCTTTCTGTTGTCAAAGGTATCGGCAACAGGCTCCTCTGACTATCGTCGATACACAATCTCAATCTTTATGAGCACAACTCTAAAGTGAAGGTTATGAATTTTTCTATTCTCTTGAAAATTCTTTATTGCCAAATGTACTTATATTAACTTATATTAGGAATTTAACCATTCAATGTAAATTTATCTGAGAATATTCTTAAATACAGAACTATTGGTCCATGTGCTTGCCATGTGTATGTCGTCATCCAAAATCCAGTTTGTGGCACAGCAAAGTGTCGTTAATCATCTCTAAGATTAATACTTAAGATTTAGTCCCACACTTTGCTTTAATTGTGACTGATGCTTGATAACTAACTTTTAAGCACAGCTCTGAGCCAAGATTTTTTTGCACTTATGTCAGTTGTTAGCCGTGTTCTTGAGAGTAATTCTTACACTCTCAGAAATAAAGGTACCTTTTGAAAAGGTACCACACTAGTGACAGGTTTGAACCTTTATTTCTGAGAGTATAGATGCTTGATAAATATGGGCCCTGTTCTCTTCTAAAAGCTGGTTCCAACTGTGGGCAGCATAATGGCTAAAAGCAGACTCCCCTTGTTTTGTGTGAACCCTTGGTATTTCTAACTGACTTGATCCTATTGATCTGAGTGCTGTGTTAGGTTTATATTCAGCATTCTGGATGAGCTGCATCTGTCTAATGTTCTTCTTGGGAAAGCTGGTGAAGAGACCATTACAATAATCCACCCTGCTTGTGATAAAGGAATGAACAAGTTTCTCAGAATCTTGACTAGAATCAAAACATCTATTTCTTGAAATGTTTTTGAGAGTATGGTGATTTAGTTACTGCTTTGACATGGCTATTGAAACTAAGCTCTGTCTCCAAAATCATACCAAGATTCTTGACTTGATTTGTAGGTCTTTGACACCTAAATAAGAGCGGGTGGAAGATCTTAGCCCACTTAGACTTATGATATGCTAATTTTTCTATCCCTTCTAAGCATGATCTGAACCATTTGAGTTGGTCAAATCATGTAGTCAAATTGTGGTTAAGAGGTTTGAGAAAAAGGCCTGTCAAGCTTTGGCTAGATCCAGATTGAAAGCATGAAGGCTGTTTTTATATGGCGCTTTTCCACTGCATAGTACGGTACGGTACGGTTCAGCTCATTTTTGGGGGGTTTTCCACTGGTAACAGTACCTGGTACCTGGTCCTTTTTTTAGTACCACCTCAGCTGCGGTTCCAAGCGAGCAGTACCGTTACCAAAACGTGACGTGTAAACTCTGCTGGTCACTGATTGGCGACTTGCGACACGAGACACAACAGACCGGCTAGATTTAAATCAGCACAGCCAGTGAAGGATCGGACTCAACTTTTTTGTTTGAAGAAACGCGCCTTTTTGTATTAACCAAATTTGTATTAAGTACAGACGTTCCTCTCGATATCATTGCAAAGCAGCTTTACACCAAAGTAATGTTTTAAAGTATATGTAGTAATAGTTTGTACATGTACATATGGCATAGATGTGAGGTAAAGATCAATTAATGACATAGTCGTGTCGCAAGTTCAGTGAAGCAGTAATGACGATTTTCTCCGGGCAATCAGTGACCAGCAGAGTTTACACGTCAGGTTTTGGTAACAGTACGGCTCGCTTGGAACCTTGGTTGAGGTGGTACTAAAAAAGGACCAGGTATCAGGTACTGTTACCAGTGGAAAACCCCCCCAAAAGTGAGCTGTACTGAACCGTACCATACTATGCAGTGAAAAGGCGCCATTAGACTTAGTCTTAGTCTAAGACATAGTCTTAGTTTAGCTGTTAAGTTCTGTCACTTTCTGTCAAATAATTTTTTGTGATAATCCAAAAGCCTATGGAAATGAACCCTATTGTATTCTGAGGAGAGAGCCAGTGTGATGCTAACAGTCGATCGGCCTACAGAGGGACGCTAAAGTTTCCCACTCTATTGGATTACAATCCTTATGAGAAAAAGGGCTATATCTCCTGCCCCAGAAGTGCCCTCTTCTAGCAGGGAATGAATTTGCAAGATTTGAGCCATGTATTATTTTAGTGAATCAGACTACTACTACTATTACTATATTGTGCCCAGCAATAAACATTAATTCAAAGAAAAGAAAAAACAAACATATTTGACATTGATAAAAATTCAGATTTGGACACTTGTGACTATGTAGACATTGAGTCTGAGAAGCCCTGTTCTAAAGCATTACCTCCCAGTAGTGTCTTCCAGACTCGTGGCCGTCTTTGGCGAGCACACAGGACCAAACATCGAAGCGCTGCGGGTTGTTCCTGTAGAACTGCAGCTTCTCGCCGCGCTTCAGCTGCTTGCGGTCGTCCGAAAGAATCAAGAATGGGTATGCCGTGGTCGGATTCAGGATTACTTCCTCTGAAACCACACACACACTACATCAGCTCTCCAATTCACTAATCACACAGCACTTTCAGAGGGTTAAAAAAGATCTGACAATAGGCAACAGATGCGACTTTACTTAACATGCACTTAATATACAGTATATAACATAATAAAAGTGTTTATGAAGGACATGCAACAGGAGTCAAGAATACTCACCAAGATAGGTTTTAACTTTTTTGTGGCCTAAAAAACAGAAAATATTCAATATTAAATGGCTGGTCTAAATCATAGATTTGATGTTACTGTGCCTTTTAAAAGCAACACATGTCAGCTAACTAATACTGGAACTTTATTGGGATAGTATTGATGAGTGAAGGTAAAACTATTTAATAATTAAATATTAATATTGAAAATTGACTTCTGTATAAAAATAATGGTACACCTATTAATTGGGCTATTGTCTTTTGTGTGTGTGTGTGTTGTTATATTAGTGACAGGGAGACACAGTGGAAAAATTACATTGCTATAATTTACTAAAAAACTATCGTAAAACGATCTCTATTTTTATTTATTACTGCACCAAATCTACTTATCTACTGTTTCTAAGTAAATTATAATGCCGCAGCATAGTAAATATGGAGCTTGTTTTAGGACAAAACTATTTGAATTTGAATTATGTCCATTTCAATTATTGACAAGAGTTATTCAACTAAACTGAATATTATATGGGTTTAAAAATTGTTTTGAATTAGAATTCAGTAATATTCAACTTGAATATAAACATTTGAAATTTGAGTTTTATAGTATTTTCAAACAACAGATTTTTTTTTTTGTTCTGAATTCTGAGACTGCAAATATTCAGTTTTTAAAAATACAGCTTCAAGATTTCAAGATGAAGAAAAAATTCAGAACGTCAAATTCAGTTTTCTAAAATTCAAACTCAGAAATTCAGATCTAACAAAAACTAGGTCAGAGTCAATTCACAGGGAAGAGTAGATGATCTCAGAAAAGTCAAACAAAGAATTTTGGCCAATCACACAGATGCAGTAGTTTTACAGTACATATTCCATAACAGTGGACTAACAACAGACAGTTCAGGTAGTGCCTGTGCGACAAAGTATATTATTTTATATATAGAAATACTGATAAAACAATATCATTCATGCCGAGACGTTTCACAACAGTGAATAAATCTATGTGGTAGAACTTTTGTCAAGCATTTCTGAAGCTGCAGGGTTCTAATCTTCCCCCGCATAGTTTTTTTTTTTTTATTAAAACCAAAGCGGCGTTCACTAAAGAGCAAGGACATGTTTGTGTGCAATTTGTTTTCTGTTTTTACCAGAACGAAGCGCTCGATCGTCTGTGTGAAGACATGCATTGAGCACGAGCGCCAATAGAGAACTGATAACATTGCAATGAGTGCTCAACATAACACATTCCAGGGATGGATCGCCTGTTATTTAAAACAGACCAATGCATTTATTATGGAATGGAAATGTTTTTTTTCTTTTAGGTACATCCGACCACACATGATGGTCATGCTCTCTTGCCTCTCTGAGAGGATTGCAGTTGCCGTGAATTGTGTGCATGCGTGTGTTTGAGGGATGCACGCAAAGATAACGGTTCAGTTTAATATAAGAAAATGATAAGATACTGGTTTTATTTGGTCGAAATTAGGTAGGTTAGGCACAAATTTGCCTATATGGGCTCTCTTTCTAGACAGAGCTCTGTGTGTTTGTACGTGCTTCATAACCGAGGTGCAGTTTAGGGGGGCCATCATCATAAACTGCACTATGGCCCATCATGACAAATTATACACCACTGTAGATTATGATTTATTTTTATTTATAGCTACAATTATAAAATAAAACACAAAATGTTATCAGGCCTGTTTTAGTTTTAACCTTGTTTTTATATTTTAGCCTATTTTTATATTTAAATGACTAGCTGTCTCCTCATTGGACGTGTACCTTCAGAGAGAAATGGATCTTTACGGATTAGTGAAAGAGTTTTTTCTTTCGATTGGAATTAGGCTATTTCATTTTAAATCATAAATTATTGTCATAATTGTGAGGCGTTTACAGTATTTGCAAGATATGGTCGAAAAAGCATAATTATACAGAACGTTAGGTAAAGCTTAAACAGAACTCACATACATACCTATTTTTAATTTCCGCAGATCTGTAAAACAAAAAATAAAAGATTTTAGAGGAAGAGAATTAATGTTTCTTCTAGCGAAGATGTATTTCCAGAGTAAGAGTCTGAGTGTTTTTCTTGACCTTTCAGAGACCAATCCTTCCTCTTCATCGATCGAACGCTCATCATACTCTCACTCTCTGCTAATGTTGACACTAGAAATCACACACACAAAAACACTCTGTTAAACTGCTTTTTCCTGTCACACGTGCATTCTGTGGCGACTCTTCGAAATACTCTTCCTTCATTAATAAAAAAACTGCAAACTGCATTTTAAAAGGCAATTTAAAAAACAAGCACACAAAGTAACAGGAACAGGCAAGCAAAATAACTGCAAATGAGCTGCTACCCCCCAAACCTTTTCCAGATTAGATCTGCACCATTACAGCTCATACCAGCTAAACACATCTGTTTTTAGCTAGTAATTTTAGGAGAAAATCTCCTAAAATAGGAGAAATCTCCTATTTTGATTGTGAAATCACTGAAATCATGCATTTTAAACCATATTACTTTAAACTTCTCATATGTTATGGTTTTCTGTGTGCACACATCTGAAGGAGACGGACAGAAAGTGCTAGTCCAAGGCATGTGATTACTTAACGAATTGCTTAGTAACTAAGTTCACATTAAAAGCACGCGAGTTAAAGTAAACCTTACAAAAACGGTCAATTAATTATGTCTTTGAAGCTAAACAGCTGGAAAATAAATTGCACGCTTATATTAGTGTGGCAGCAGCAGTATAAAATACAATATGCAAATTAATAAATCTACTGCTTTCTAGTCTCCTCTAAGGCTCTATTAAAATGTTTTGCCCAAACATTTGCCATGGCATTTGAACTGGTACATCTGTCGCTTGCAAAATCAAAATGACGGCGGATTGGGTAGAAACTTATAGATTAAGGGGCAGTATTATTATGAGATCCCTTGGCAACATTATAAGGCGGAACGAGATCAGTGGCTTGCAGAAAAAGGCTTACTAAAACTAAATTACTGGGTTAATCTTTTTCACATTTCCTTGGATGATAGACGCAATGGAGATCTGATCTTAGCAATTTTGATTTTCACCTTTAACTGAAAAGAGCAAAACAATAGGGACAGAAAAGAAGATGAAAGAAACAATCAAACAAACGGAACAGTATTCTATAGTGTTTTGTCATTCTGTTCCTGAGCACTATATTCAGTGTAATGCAACTAATGCTGTGCATTCATCACTGTTAGGGTCTCACCAGAGTGCCGGTAATGCACTTCTCCACAGCGTATGTCATCCAGTCTTTCCCGGATCTCTCCTAAAGCTGCTTTCACATCCCCAAGAGAGAAGTGCAGAGACAGGTCATCCACCTCACGCATGTCCATATCTGAGTCCTGCAGAGGACTGTTGGCTTCCTCAAAACTCTGCCATCAAAAAAAAAAAACACCATCGTATTTAAAAGAATCTGGTAGAAGAACATGATGAAGATAGAACACAGCATGCATGCCTTATGCTGAGGTATACTGAAAAAAAACAAAAACAAAAAAAAACAGAGCATAGTGCTGAGACTGAGTGTGGTTTTTGCAGGACTTTATACACACAAATCTAGTTTCTTTCACTCAGAGGTAGGGTTACATGTAGGGTAACAAGCATTATTAAAATGTACAGTGACAACATTTAATTGACAACAACAAAAGAGACACAGAGAATGAGTGGTGTTTGTGCACCTGAAGGAAGCCGATGTGGTCATCAGACACTGCCTGTTTCTCGAGACGTCCCCTGCGCACCTGCAGCTGTGCTAGCTTCGTCTCCAGCTGTGTGACCATGCTCTGTCCTCGTCCAATTACAGCCTCTCTCTTCTCCTCGATCCCGCCCACCAGCTCGCCCCGGATGCGGTCCACCGAGTGTGTGAGGTCAGACAAGACCTGCTCTACCTCAGACAGCTCGGCCTGAGCGTACCTCTGTCAAACACACATCTCTCACACTCAGAGGACAACTCTATATGTATGTGTGTGTGTTTGATTTGTCTATGTGCTGCAAGCTGTGCAGTGACAATAAATGTTATCTATAGAATACCTGCAAGGCGTGAAGTTTGCTCTTCAACTCAGTCAGCTGGCCATTTCTTTTGTCAATACATGTCTGAAGGTCCAGTTCTGTTTTTCCCAGGAGTCTCTATGAGGTGAGAGAAACACAAAGTCTCTTTCTTTTAAAATCTCTTCTTCCCTACGTTTGTGTGTGTGTTTACCTGTGATGTTCTGCTACTGAAATATGAATGCGGCACTGAAAGGCCGCAAAAGTTGCCAAGATACAGTGATTTTTCTATATGATTACAGTAAGTCTACAATCTTTCAAAAAAAGACCCTAACTATAAATTAGAAATGTTAAAGTGACAGTGTTTTACAAATAAACACATTTTTGAAAGATATTTTAAAGAATTTTTGTAACCAAACAGATGGTGGTAGCCATCGATGTCCATGATATTGTTTTATATATATTCATATATTTTTAAATGGGATGTAAGTAATTACATGGTGTGGCAATTAATTAATCTAACTAATCCCAAATTAAATTTGACTGTGAAAATACACACTAAAGATTATTTAAAGCTATAATTGTGTTAAATGGAAATGTTTTAAGTAGACATTACAAATATTACTTTAAAAAAATATATTTTATTTGATTCAACATTTGTTCAATTCTTTCAAGGAACTAAACACGGCATGTTACTCATTTTTACCCCAGTACCTTGAATTTTATGGCTTAACTGCGTTTACGTTGCATTGTATTTGGCAAGTCACAGACCAGTGCATTAACTGCGTTAAAATATTTTAATCATGTTTTCATAACTAATTAATTAACTTACTATGTTAAACTGACAGGCCTGATTTTTAGCTTTTTATATAGAGAATTAAGTATTATTGTGTTCAACAGAAGCTCGTACAGGTTTGGAACAGCTTGGGTGAGTAACGAATGGCTGTTAGATTTTTGCTGGTCTATCCCTTCTCTTGGTGCTGTAGTTTGTAGCTGTGCTGAAAGTCACCTGTTTGCTGGCACGCTCTGTCTGCACTGAGACTGTGATATGTGTGCGGTGCTCCTCCAGCACACAGATGGCACAGATGCACTTCTGATCCGTGCGGCAGTACACCTCCAGCAGCCGGCCGTGCTCGAGGCAGGTGCGGCCACGCAAGGCCTCGTGGGGCTCTAGTAGGTGGTGCGAGGCGTAGAATGACGTCTGCTGGTGTGGCACCACGTGGAGCTCGCAGTATGACGCTGTGCACGTAAGACACGAGCGAACTGCCGGCTTCTTCTTACCACTGCAGACATCACATAAAATCTGCTCGGCTTCGGCCACAGAACCGGTGACAGCGACTCTTAGCCTGGGCTTGGGCTGAGGAGGCCCGCCATACTGCATCTCTTTATACTTGTGGGTGATTTGAGCGAACACCCGGTTGATGCTGAGCTCCGGGCGCTCCTCAAACTCCCGTTTACACAGAGGACAGCTGCAGACGGAGCTGGATGCCCAGTAACCTCCAATGCAGCCCTGGCAGAAGTTATGTCCACATGGAGTTGAGACCGGCTCGCTGAAGAGGTCCAGACAGATGGAGCAGGTCAGCTCCTGTTCGGAGAACAGATCACTGTCTGACTGGGCCATCCTAGAAGACATCAAAGACCCATGCACTGAAAATGAAAAAGTAGATCAGCCTCTGATACTAACTTTTTGTTGATTGACATTAAAATACTGGGTGTATTTTAAACTCAAATGATATTTCTTTCCCCTGTTGGAAACTTGTGGTGCTACAGACGTCAAAAGTCTGACCGAGGCAGTGATACCGTGTCGTTTATATACATTTTGGGGACAATGCTTAGAGACAACGCACCTGGGGGAGGACATTATATAAAGCATGCAAATAAAGTATTCAGGTATAGCAACCTGTCCTGTTCCACCAGTCCTAATAAAATCAGCATAACAAGTCAAAGACTGGGGCAGAGGCACCAAGAGCCATTACAAACAAAAGGTAAGAGACACAGTAATCTGGCTCATTTGATTTACAATAAAGAGAACAGGAACTGACAGAAACCTCTTGCTACAAGCATAGCTTGAGAGACCACTTATATCACTTATCTTTACATGCTAAAGTTTTTTGTGATTGTATGGCAGGACATCAGATCAGTAAATCTAAAACACATTCAAATTTGTAGTCCCACACCCCCCCTTTAAAAAGTATTGTTTTTTGTATGGGCTTGAAGGCATATGTTCTTTATATGTGTGGTCACTCTAAACATGATGAGTGGTATTTACACCGATTTCAAATAATCCCATATTTGAAATATTTCATGTTTAAAGCAGATGTACACACATGCAGAAATGTATTTTGCGCTGGTTGTCTGTGTCAGTAACCAGTGTGCTGTAGACATCTGGACTATTGTTTTGTGTGTTAATCATTTCAGTCACCTGCAGTCACCTGAAGTATTTTTGATTAGTAGTACTTTAGAATTCCATGAGTATTGTATATCATAGAAATCACAGTAAACACTAGAACTAAACCTACATTAACCACCATAAAGCATGTCTTCACAGGCAGGTGTGTAGAGATGAATGCTCAATCACACAGCACTAGACACAAAGACACATCTCAGAACAAAGGTCATATACACAAACATCTTGTAAAATGCAGAAAATCAGGTTTAACTACGTCTGCTTGAGTTCCTTTACTGAGGTTCTAAATACTGTTCCATTATACAGCACACAAACTAATTTTACTTCTTACTTTTTTAGTTATAGACACTTGCATCGCTCTCTTTATAAGTCCAGTGTCTGCTTTAAGAGTACAGATCGATAAATCTGATGAAGTGACTCCAAACCAACAGTGTGACCGAAGAACATTAACAGACATGCTTAAAAACATGTCAACTTAAAAACTGCTGTTAGATGGTTAATGAAAGAATCATCTATCAATGAAAATGATTTCGGGTATCACTGTTATAAAGTCTAGTGAGCTGCAGCAGCCTACAAAAACAGAAACTTCATTGTTGACTATACTGGAAGTAAAGCATGTTTATGGAGGGTTTCTCAGCAGCTCAGTGAGTATATTCAGCTCACTTACCTCTGATGCTGTACTAAATCCTAGTGTTTGTGTGCTGTGGATCTCTGTGTCCTGACAGCGCAGGTCTCTGTGTGCATGCTGTCTTGTGCACGAGCCTGTCCAGTCCAACATGTTTTCCTTTAGCGCTCGCAGGGTTTGGCCACGGCTCCCGAAAGCAGTTGAGTAAGTCTGACAGGCTAGGCCAGTGTGTGTTAGGCACAGCCCAAATATGTGAGAATGTGTCAAGTGAGGATATTACACTTTCAAACATGAGCAGATGAGACAGGACCAGTCAAAGTGATCCACTGAATGACACATCAAATTACAGTGGATTCAGCTTCAGATGGTTTGTGAACGCCTTCCACCAGTAACCTGCATGGAAACAACACTCGACACAGGAAAGCCTGTGTATTTTATAAAACAAAAAAAAGCTTGAACACCTCACTAAACCAAGCCTTATTAAAGCTCAAAGGCTTCTTCACAGTGATGCCATAGAAGAACACAAAGAACTATTCAGTCAATGCTACTTTAAAGCAGTTGTTCCCAAAGTAGGGGTCGTGAGACATTGAGGGGGGGCCGCGAGAGGAAATTTTAACTATTATAAATAACTTATTTTATACATAACTAACAAAATATTAAAAATAGTAGTTAATATTTGGTTACATTTAAAAAACATACAAACATGCAAATTCAAAAGCCATCAGCCTTTAAAAATTCTTTCCATTTGATCGCAACCCTTAAGGTGATTACTACAGATTAATCAAAGGCATCAGTAGCAGCAGATAATTTTACAGCACAATGTTAACACTTTCCGACATGTGCACGTAACGTGTAGGTAATTTTCATCACTTTATGCTTAGGATGTTATTTTTGTTGAAATGAAAACGTTGGTTAATATCGACCAATGACAACGCAGATAGGCCAGCGGAGGAAAGCGGAGAAGCACCACCGTCAGAAAGCCCATTGTCTCAGGTACGGAAAGAGACCGGCGATATGACTCACAATTAATTTAAAAAAACACAACAATAATAGGCCTAGCCTACATGATAGACTGTGACGATCAGCTGGATGTGCCAGAAAGACTCCATGAATTGTGTGTGTGTTTGTGTCTGTATTCACTCATGGACTCATATGAATGAACTCATGTCTCCGCCCACCTTGTCTGTTGTCTCGGTTGTTTATTCATGTCTCCGCCCATCTTGTTTGTTGTCATGGCCACTCATCTGTTTCTCCGCCCCCGTCATTATCACGTGTATAAAGTGTCCGTATGTTTCCATTGCCAGTCGCTTGTGATTGTTGAATGTACCCGGTGTTTACTCCGATCGTGAGCCCTCCGTCTTTCCTTGTTCCTTGTATATATTTGGATTTACCGCTATCGACCCACGCTTCTCCTATTGGATTATTCTCTCGCCTTTGCATCCGATGTCCCCGGTGCCGCTTGTTTGACTCTGCCTGTTTCTACGCTGTGTTTACTCTGTGTGTCATTAATAAAGCCTGCAGATGAATCCGAACGCCTTCCCGTGTCTCAATCGTGACACAAAGAGAGTGTTATGTTCAACAGAAGACAGAAATTCATTCAGGTTTTGGGGTCACCTATGTCTTCAGTCAGTTTTCTGACCCATGGTAACACAGGCCGGTTTGGTCAATCAATTCTTTTTTATCTATGAAGCATGAAAACACACACACACATTTTGTTTTTGTGAATTGTTGGGATTTTCCACAGGCTTCTATCACTTTTATACTGACCAAATTATATTATTTTTTCTATTCCCTAAACCTACCCCTTTTTTTCATAATTTTTTCTCTCATTGGGACTCAAAGCAGGCTCAGTTTGTGTCTGTGTTAATTAAAAAGTAACAGGGAACATCTACTCCTATTATCCCAATGTTCAAAAACTGTTAGTGTCAATGTAATCTATAGGCTAGCTGTGATAAAAATTCAATTCTCAGTGCTCAATTCTTCATCATTTCTCCAGTGTTCAGTGTCACATGATCCTTCAGTAATTAATTGAATATGCTCATTTGCTGCTGAAGAAACATATCAATGCATATTCCTCTTGTGGATTTTTGAAGATTAATTTGATTTATTAATAGATCAAAAGAACAGCATTTATCTGAATGTGAAACAGAAAAATATTGTAACAATACTTGTAACATACTCATAAATTCAATGGAGCTAAGCTAATAGTTGTGCCACTCGCTAGAGTGATTATGTGCACACACTGAGATGGGAGAGATATGTATCAACTCGTTGAAGGAAGAACATAGTGGAATATGGAAAAAACAGAGGAGTTTTCCCTTAATACAATTCTTTCTTTTTTTTTTTAAAAGCGCATGATTTGCCTTTGTCCCCTACTTCAAACAGATGCAAGTTTGTTTGTTTTTTCAGTCTCGTCAAGCTCGGTATTGCAGTTCGGAGGAAACCAAATCACAGTAACAGGTTCATACAAGTGTGCTAAGATTATATTTCTATATGAAGTACAACTAATTTTTTCATTACCTTAAACCATGAACGTAACAGACATGCCAAAGCCATGATACTTCCCAGCAGAGTTTCTGGAAGTGCTGGGCAACTCTGGCAACAGAAACACAATTACTGTAAGTGGGACATAAAAGCCTTACTTTTACAACAACAAAAACTGACGTAAAGCCACTGTTCTGACCTGTATTTGACTGGTTTTTGATGGCAACCAGTTTGAGCTTCCCTATTGTGTGATCACGATAACTGTTGTCCTAAAAAGTTAATACTGTTGTCACTTGAGAGCTTGCAGCTGCATTTAAAGTCATGTAGTTCTCGTTTCAGCAGAGCATGTGCACCAATATTCGGCTTCTAGAGATGATAAAAAAAAAAAGAAAAAAAACTGCTTCAACTCCTCCATATGCAGCAGCACAATAAAACATTTTCTTTTTATCAGAAGCAACTCTCT
>JAUCMU010000157.1:179088-195758 GCA_032275025.1 Enteromius treurensis
GTAACTATTACGCCTCTAGACTGTTACGTAACAGTCTGTGTTGTGTTGGAATTTGACCGTTTGTCAGTCGTCTTTTGTAAACACTTGATTTACATAAGAAGTAGGAAATGATGGTGTTTGAGACTCACAGTATATTATGTCCATGTACTGAACTGTTATAAGTCAACCGTGCCAAGGTAAATTCAGTTTTCCATTCTATGGCACCTTTAAATCTTTGAACATGAGCCTTAGTTACTATACTGCCTGCAGATTCATTTTATGAATCAAACGTGTTCAATCCCTGCTTGTTAGGCAGAGTGGTTGCCAGGTCCTTGCTTTACAGTTGTTATGGTGTTGTGAATGGTTGCTAGGGAATTGTTAGGTGGTAGTTTGGTTGCACATGTCTTTAAAATCAGCTTTTCTGGCTTTACTGCTGTTCTACGGCTCTGTAAAAACACTATCCAAAATGTCTCTGAGCTGAATTGCATGCATGAATAGCATGCTTGAAACTTTCTATGATGTGACAAATTCTTCCACCATAATTATATCTAATGTAATTAATGCAATCTCATATTAGAAAGACATGACTGAAAGGCAGTAATGAGTATTCTGGTGGTAATTCCTGACTTTTATTTCAGTATTACATACATTATCATACAGCCAATGTTTTACACACAACAGAGAACTAGTGGGCCATGTCTTGCATACACTGGAAAAGCCACTCTTCAGCACGTTATTAGTCCTAAATTCACTATGCCAACTGGGTGGTTCTCTGGTCTTCTTGACTTTTTGTTTCTTATAATAATTTTAATTGGGCCCATCAGAGAGCCAATCTTTCTACAACTTATCTAAAGAAAACATTTCAACTGTACACTCTATTGACATATTGCTGCATGTTTGAGTGATTTATCAATTAAGAGGCAGACAGCACATCAGGGGTTATTGTTGCTGTCTCCAGCATGTGTCGCAGCAGCTGTTATGTGATGTCATCTCTCTGGCTGCCCTGTGTTTTTGACCATGTTTATGCCTTTCCTAGCAACAAGCATCCCACATCTGTCTCCCTTTCTCTTTACCGCTCCCTTTCTCTGGAGCTGCTGATGGATTTCTGTCTTTCACTGCATTTCCTCGTCCCATGTCCAATAATCTCACTGAACTTTCTCTGCCCGTTGTCATGTTCTTCCTTTTTAATCCCTTGATTCATCTCTTGTATGCTGTTTCTGCCTACTTTTCTTCTTGTTCTCTCCATCTGTGTTACACCCACTCATTCATGTTTTGTGTAAAGCAATGTGCCCTTTTCATTGTCTCAGTGGCTCCTCTGTGTATCTTCCAATCTAACTGCCATTAATATAATTTTCACATATCTGTACAGTGTTGAAACATCTGTTTGTTACAGCATTTCTCTTTGCTTTCTGGCTGGTATGTTATAACACGTGAACATGAGACCAGTAACCAAAGTCCAGCGGGGAAAAAAAAGAAGCAGTTTTATTGTTGTGGGTGTGGTTGCTGATCTGTTTCTCACATATCTAGTGCTGGAATCAAAGCTCCAAAACAAAGTAACTACACTGTTTTTGAAAAAAAACAAAAAAAAAAAACGGCTGAAGCTTGTTAGCTGCCGACTACATAAGCGGCAGCCACCATGAGACTGTGAGAAACCTGTCCATGAGAAGTGCGACTAAGCTAATCCTTCTCTCTTTTCTCTCTACACAGAAAGCAGTGTGTAAGCCGGTCAGCCTACCCCACGGAGCACTTACCTTTGGAAGAACACCGAGCACTTCAAGCACTGGACACCGCACCTGGGACTCTTGCTTGTTTGTTGTTCACCCCAGCTGTAAATAAAATCCACACTCCGGGGCTTCACCGCATTCTGTTTGTTTTGTGATTCTTCCACCTGCGACATCTGGTGGAGAATGCGGGCAGTGCAGTGAAGAATCACAGACAACAGTTCATCTCATAAACACTGTTTTTTTTCATTTTTTTCAGCCTGGATCCCAGCTGCACTCCTCCCTCCGCCATAGAGGAATTTCTGCAGCGGCTCACCGAGGTTAGCATCCGCCAGCAGCAAATTGTAGAACATCTTGCCACACGCCAGAGTGAAACGGAGCAACGCTTGGTAGCTCTTGGTAGAAACCGCGACCGCACACACCGATCCGCTTCCGGATCCTTGTGCACATGCAGCCCTGTTGATTCCCAAATTGACTCCCCATGATGATATTGAGGCATTTATTCAAATGTTCGAAACGACTGCAGTTGGGGAAGGAGGACTGGGCACGGGCCCTGGCATCGCTGCTGACGGGGGAAGCATAACGGGCTTTCTTCGCGCTGCCAGCGCAAGATGTGGATGACTTCGATGCGTTGAAAGCAGAAATACTGGCCCGCCTCGGTCTGTCCCCTACCTGCGCGGCTCAAAAGTTCCATGAGTGGGAGTTTAAGCCCCGTCAGCCGGCCCATGCCCAGGTGGCAGAGCTGACGCGCCTGGCCAAACACTGGGTCTTGCTTGAGAGGGCTACGGCTTCCCAAGTGATGGAGAGGGTGATCATAGACCGGCTGCTTTGTTGCACTACCCCGAACACACCGGCAGGCTGTCGGCATGCGCCTCTGGAAGTAGTGGAGGCCATCGGCGGATGCTGCCTTACAGCGGGAGCGGGGGGAGCGAGCGCCGATTTTCCCCGTAGGGTGGTCCAGGAGCGGTGCGCGCCGGAGGGCATCTCGCGACCAGTCAGTAGGCCAGCGGCTCCCTCTCACCGAGATGAGCCTATGCCCACTGAAGAACCAGCAGCTCCGCCCCGGGCTTGGTTAGCAGGCTGTGCTTTACATCGGGAAGTCCCCGACGCCGCCCCTGAATTTCAAGTACAGGACAATGGAAATCGTGTGCTGCCCTCCTGGATTCGGGCAGCGCCATCAGTTTAATCCGGCCGAATGCCGTACCTCCTCAGCCCGACTTGAAGGCAACTGTCCCCATCACCTGTGTCCACGGAGACACCCGTCAAGTGCCGGTACACCGAGTGACCATCTCCAAAGACCCTGGAAGCTGGCCGGTAGAGGTCGGGTTGGTGACAGAGCTGCCTGTGTCAGTCCTGTTGGGACGGGATTGGCCGGGGTTCGACCTGCTCCTCGCCACCACGGAGACCTCGACGCTGTCCAGCGTTACTGGCCTCCAACAGCGGGAGAGATGGTGAGTCGCCCCCTGAAAATTCTAACATATATTTTGATGTATTCTGACAGGCTAACCGAGGGAAGGTCCTTGCTTAAAAGCAACATGACGATGAGCGCCTGAAACATTGTTGGGCCCAAGTAAGAGTGATCTAAGGGAAAGACGTCCAACCGTGACCCCATCCTCTCCCGCACTTTGTGGTCCAAAATGGCTTGCTGTACTGTGTCGCTCAGCGAAGGGGGGAGGAGAAAAGACTCCTGGTGGTACCCAGGGTGAAGACGGAGACCATCCTAGAACTCAATCACAGCCACCCCATGGCCGGCCATCTGGGCGCCGCCAATATGGCTCAACGGATCCGGGATCGGTTTCACTGGCCGGGAATTGAAGCCGAGATGAAAAGGTTCTGTCAGGCCTGCCCAACGTGCCACATCACGTCACCAAGGACTCCTCCCCCCAGCCCGCTGATCCCGCTGTCCATCATTGAGTTGCCCCTTCGAGCTCATCGGGATGGACCTGGTGGACCCCGCTGCCAAAATCGGCCTGGGGACACTAGCACATTTTAGTCATCGTGGATTACGCCACCCGGTATCCTGAAGCCATTCCCCTCCGGAAGGCCACGGCGAAGGCTGTGGCCCAAGAACTAGTCCTCCTCGCCAGCCACGTGAGTATCCCCAAGGAAATACTGACTGACCAGGGGACCCCGTTCATGTCCAAGCTAACGGCTGACCTCTGCTGGCTGTTTGGGGTAAAGCGTTACTGGCCTGAAAGGTTTAATCAAACTTTAAAACAGATGCTTTGACGAGTGGCAGCAGAGGATAGACGAGACTGGGACAAGATGATACCGTACGTCCTTTTCGGCATCCGGGAGGTACCTCAGGCCTCAACTGGCTCACCCCATTCGAGCTGCTCTTTGGCTGACAGGCCCGTGGTCTTCTGGATGTGGCCCAGGAAGCCTGGGTACAGCAGCCGGCAGTTCACCTCAAGATGATAGAGCACGTCCGGGAGATGAGAGATCGACCGAGTCATGCCGTTAGTCCGGGAACAGATGACGAACTCCGAACTCCGACGGGGTAGTCTAAGGATCTAAGGATAGTCTAAATGTACAAAAACAGAAAGTTAGCCTTTTAGTTAGCATTAGGGATGTGCATCTCCATAACAGAGGCCAATGCGATACGCATCTCGATGCATAGCAAACGATACAATACATGAAAGATACATGAAGTAACTAGCGATGCTATGCGATACGATACACCCCTGTTACAATGCAGTGCAAACCGATTTCAATGCAGTATGATGCAATGAAACAAATATGAAGGTATACAGGTATGAGGAGCCCTCGTTCTCTGTAACGCTGTAAGGCTGAATGTCTTTACAGATAAAAAAGGCGATTGTGTCAGTTATTGTCTTGGAACGAGCAGTTCACACTCACCATATGAAAAAAAAATAAATCACAAAATCACATAATTTACATAAGTTTTTGCACAAACTTCAAAGGCCTGTTAAATGAATAAAACTAGAGGCATTTGTTAGCTTTAAGATTAGTTTTCAATTCAATTATTCAATCCAAATTTTTGTTATGTTTTCACGATCACAACATTTAGAATATACTCTTGAATGCACTCATATAAATAACGCAGCCACACAAGGGTACTTAACTTTTTCACTTACTTTTATTTTATGTGAACACACTACCAAAGATTAATAACATGGTGGTGCCACCTACAGGCACTAAGGGGAATGGCACTATCACATACATAACATCTCCTCCCCTCTTAATCAGAAACAACTTCCAAACATTGTCAAAACCACAACTTTTGATTTTATTTATTTTACTCTAGAGGTAGAGGGTAGACTGCCTCTTGCCTCAAGCCAGGGATTATTCTGCCCTATAACAGAACAGGCTCACTAACATAACTAATAATGGTTCAATCCAGCAGTTTCCATCATTTTATAATGTCAGACGGTCAGGTGGTTTAATCATGCTCGCTGGGTATTGTCTGACCTGTTTTGGTGTAATGTCATGCTTTTTGTCTGACACTCTTCTGCTAAGTCACTGTTAACATCTTGTTTACTTGTTGGTGATGTGGAAGATGTGGACTCTACAAAGGTCTGCACGGAACAGACACACGATAAGGAGCAGAAAGAATATGTTTCACGTGGTTGGCCTTCAGGAAATTTGCAAACCCCTGGGAGACAAATTGTGGTCCATTGCCACTCACAAGGACTTCGGGCAGACCATAATGACTAAAAAGGTTTCTCAAAACTTAAATAGTTTATTCTGCTGTCGTTGATGTCATTACTTGCACCTCAGGCCACTTTGACTGTGCATCAACCATGACTAGGAACATGTGACCCTCACATGGCCCAGCAAAATCTACATGTACTGTATGCACTCCCATGGTTTGCCTGGCCACTCCCATGGATGGAGGGGTGCTTGGGATGGCATTTTTTGTATTTGTTGACATGACTGACACATTTTCACTTGCAGTTCAATGTCAGCATCAAGACCTGGCCACCACACATAACTACGAGCAATAGCTTTTATTCGGACAATTCCTGGGTGGTCATTGTGCAGTTCCTCTAGCACTCTTTTCCGTAGCTTATGGGGAACAACAACTCTCATACCCCTCATTAAGCACCCATGTTGGACAGACAGATCACTGCACTTGGAGATGAAAGGTGAGAGTTCATTATTATCAGTAAGGTTGATAGCTTGAGTCCCTTTTAGAACCATTTTGACAACTGCAGCAAGGATAGAGTCACTCATAGTCTCTCGTCAAATATCAACAGGAAGCTTCTCCACCTGTCCGAGGTAGAACAGCTCCACCGCGTCCTTTTTCTCTCAATGTTCTACTTGCAACGGCAGATGGGAAAGACCATCAGCATTTTCGTGATGTTCAGCTCTTTTGTACTCAATGGAGTAGTTGTGCGCAGACAAGAGTAAGGCCCACCTTTGCATACGTGCCGCCGCCATAGATGGAACTCCAGTTTGTGGTCCAAAGATCGTAGTAAGAGGGCGAGGACCCATGAAGAGCGTGAATTTGCGTCCGTAGAGATACTGATGGAATTTCCTGACTCCGAACACAATTGCCAGAGCCTCACGCTCAACCTGCGCACAATTCTGTTCTGCCTTGCTAAGTGTGCGTGAAGCAAAAGCTACTGGCTTTTCTTCGCCACTGGGTAATATATGTGAAATGACAGCTAGTGGAATCGGGTTCTGTAGGTCGTAATGTGTCAAGACGCTTTGCGACACTGGTTGTTCCTTTGCCTTTTTGAATGCAGCATTGCACTCTGCCGACCACTGCCAGCACCTTCCTTTGCACAGCAGAGCATTAAAAGGATTCGCTATAGTCGCCAAATTAGGAATGAATCTACCATAATAGTTTAACAGGCCAAGGAATGATCTCAGCTGTGTGATGTTTGATGGGGTTGGAGCATTAATAATTGCACATACTTTTTCTTGTGCAAACCTTCTGGATCGGCCAGACAGCGACAGAGCCCTCCTGAGGCCACCAGACTGACATTGCACCCTCAAAAACCAACCAGTCAATGAACGTACCCTTCGAAACCGTCTAGACTGTGAATCCCTCGAGACCAGACAGGGAATGAATGCGCCCTCTGCAGATGGACCACTGGTGGAAGCGCTCTTTGGGACCAAACCAACTGTGCTCGCGACCCCCTGAATCCTCCGGACCGTGACTCAGCTACCTCCACGGGTTGAGCAGCCACGAATGGGGGCTCTGGAAAATCCACGGCTGATACCGACTTCTCCAGAGAGGGTGCAGCCGTAAGTGGACCCAATGGAGTATCCAAGCCACCCACAGGATCCTGAGGTTCTGGCCCTCAGGTTCTGGGATCACAGACATGATCCGGCCACTCGTTACCCAATTCGCAAATCAACATGACTGGACACGGCTCCTCGTACCGTGAAACGGGAGTGGTACTCGTTATTTGCGGGCTAGGAACTGCGAGGACCTTCTGCAGCTTGTCAGGCTGCGTGATCGGGACTGACTGGACGATACATGGCTCCTCGTACCGTGCTACGGGGTTCAGACCTGTTACATGCAGGCTAGGAACTGCGAGGACCTTCTGCAGCTTCTCTGGCTGCGTAACCAGGGACAGACTGGACATGACACGACCCCTCATATCATGTTACGGGAATGGCACCCGATACAGACTGGTTAGGAATCATGAGGGCCTTCTGCAGCTTCTAAGGCTGTGTAACCTCGGCCGACTGGATAACACACGACTCCTCGTGCCGTAGTGCGGAATTTACGCCCCCTGCGAGCGGATCAGGAACCGCTGGGATGGCCGACAGCCCCCCTAGCTGTAGCCCTTCACCCCACTGGTCATCACTCAGCTCCTCTCGCTGGATGATGACATAAACGCCTTCTAAGGGGGCGAAACAGGGATCGCAGTAATGGCAGACTGCGACCGACTGGATAACACACAACTCCTCGTGCCGTGGTGCAGAATCGACGCCCCCTGTGAGCGGATAAGGAACCGCTGGGATGGCCGACAGCCCCCCTAGCTGCTGCCCTGTACCCAGCAGAACATCAATCAGCCCCTCTCGCTGAGTGATCGTGCCAGCGCCCTCTGTGGGCGTCTCGGTAACCACCGGCGTGGTAGACAGCTCCCCTAGCTGTCGTTCAGTACCTGGCTGTGTAACGGGAGACTGTACAGACTGTACACCACACAGCCCCTCTTGCTGCGTGATGATGTCAAAACCCGTCACTAGCAGTTCAGATTTTGGATCGAAACTCGGTTGCGTCCGAGTTGGAAAATGGTGTTCATCTCATTAACAGCGTCAGGATGTTCGGATGTAAATAGTTGCTATGGGACGTAATCCTCATCAAAGCTCTCACCAACTGTCAGCGGCGATCCAAGGATGAGTAGCACAGCATCGATGAGTTCCCCGAGATTCCACTCCGAGCTCTTTCCCAGTTGCTCATCCACTTCGTCGAGAACTTCCGGGTCAAGCCCCATGTCGAGCGAGATGGCTGTATAAAATAAACTCCTCGACATAATCCTCTATATCGCGTCCTCGCTCGGATATCGTACACAGATGACACATGATATCGTCATCGTGACCGGAGTCCTCATAGAAATACCCGCTGGATTCTATTTGGCTGATTATTCTGTCATGTTTCAGGAACGAGGCAGGCGAATCCATGTGCAAGGTATTTATTAGAAAAACTCACAAAACACAGTGTAGACAGGCGATGGTTGAGCGGTCGGCAAACAGAGCAACGTAGGGAAAACAGAGTCGTAGTCAGAGGGCAAGCAGATCGGCAGCGGGAAGTCAAACAAACAAACAATGGGAAACAGGACCCACCATTTGCGGGTCCAGAATCGCCGACATGAATGATCGTTCCTTCGACTGTGACACCGAAACCGACTGGACACCACACAGCTCCTCTCGCTGTGAAATGGCATCGGAACCCATCTCTAGCGGAATAGGAGATGCTAGAATGGGTGATAGCTCCCCTAGCTGGGGTACCTGAACCGACTGTGCTGAACGGGACTGTAACCTGACTTTTTTTGTCGGGATTTCGATGGATCTGGTAACCCCAGTGCCGGGCTGGAAACCGCAAGGGATTTCGATGGATCTGGCATCAGGAAGCAGTATTTGAGCTGAATTTCACTCATGTGAGCTAAATGGCTGTGCTCGACGAACTCTTCCACATATAACGTCCACGCTGGAATATCGAGTTCAGATACCGCATAATGTCTTTGCCATGACCGGAGCTCTCCTGGTGAAACCCGCTGGATTCTTGTCGGCTCATCATTCTGTCATGAACGAGACAGAGAGCGTATGAATCCAAGTGCAAGGTTTCTGTTAATGAGCGAACTCACAAGGTAAACAAACAGGCTAAGGGTCAACAACAGCAGTCAACAATGATGCAGGCAAAACAGAGAGTTCTGGGGGATTTATACAAAAGGTAAGAGACGGAGCACACATGAATCACTATGGGAACACATGAGCAGGGTGGAGAATATGATTAACAGGTGATAGTCCATGGGGAAAACATACACAAACACATACACAGTTTGTGGAGAGCTGGAGTGCCATCCAGAGCTGTGCTGGCACATCCAGCTGAACGTTACAATTACATTATACATATTGGCAATATTTTTATTTATTTTTTTTTTTTTAAGAAAATTCGTTTCTGCTATGATTTTATTTAGAACGTACCATGTAGGCCAGTATGTACCTTATCAAACCTTAACTTTTCAGCTGTTCTCTGAGTACAGAAATAATAAATGCAAAGGCATTTGTATGTCAGTGAAAAAAGTCTTGAATTGTGTTGTTACATTGTAAGTGGTGCTTTTTACCCTCTTGTTCTGTGTAGTTACATGGTAAGTGTAGTTACAAGGTGCTTGTTACCCCCTGGTTCTGTGTAGTAACCAGTGTTGGGAAAGTTCATTTTCTACATGAACTAGTTCAAAGTTCAGTTCACACATTTTAAAATGAACTAGTTCAGTTCATAGTTCATAATTACATTTTTTTTAACTAAGTTTGCAGGTTCCAAAATGAACTATTTCATAGTTCTTTTATTTTTTCCGTATGTTGCTGCAAGCTGTTACCCAAAGAATACTGGCATTCCAGTTGTTGCCCCCCATTCAGTCCACACTCGTATCCAGCTGCAGCTTTCACCCTACAGTATATTCTCAGAAACATGAGGAAGAACGTGCTGCTTGAATGTTTTTTTTTTTTTAATAAGGAATTTCCTCCTGGATGCCTCAGGTGCCCTTTTCTTGAGGTTTCTTGTTTTTTTTATCTGTATGTGTGTATGGAGCCCTGTCTTTGCCCCATAACAATAAAATGTAACTATTAAGTGAATAAATAAATAAATAAAAGGATCTGGCTCGATCAGTCACATGACTGTCATTAACCAAAGATTCTGCTCTTTTGGCTTGGCTCCCTTAAAAGAGCTGGCTCTTACGGCTCCCAAATGGCTCTTTATTTAGTATCATTTAGAGCCTTCTATTTTAGCCCAATTTATCAATTTTGAATGTTTTGTGTATTGGTAAGCAACTTTTTAATTCCCCATTTTTCATTTAAAAATACACAGTTACTATTATTTACAATTTAATAAAACTTTAATTGGACAATTGAGCGCAACCACAGCAAACAAATCAAATAACCTAAATAAAGGGAAAAGTCTTAACAAACATAAAAAAACATATAGAACAAAACACTTATGTCTTTAATGCAGGTTGGAATTGAGAAATATGAGATTGGATGGGCTGATGCGATTTCTCCTCTCTGAAATTATTTGTCCTGTTTTTTTAGTGTACCTGGCCTGTACCACTACACACTCGCTATATTTAAAGCATGCGCTCCCTTTCCTTCTTTCATATTGGTACTATTCTAGTGGTTCCTCCAATGTGATTAGCCGAAAGGTGTTCCCAAGTGAAGCCCCGCCCCCTTACAGCAGAAGAATCGGCTCTCCCTGAAGGGAGTCGGCTCTTCTCGTTCGTTACAAAGAATCGGCTCTTAGAGCCGGCTCGTTCGCGAACGACACATCACTGCTGCACGGCCCTGTTCTCTGGAATAAAATTGAACTACGAGAGAACGCCGTTCATGAACGCCAGATTGAGTGCATTCACGTTCACGTTCATCAGGCAGATACACAGCAAGTTCAGTTCACGTTCACCCAGAATATGAACTCGTTCAGGCACAACACTGATTGTAGTATAGCAGTGACTAAGTACATGTGGTACCTTGGGTTCAGCGGAGTGAGAATGAACCCAGAACATTCTTTGTTCAAACCTTTTATACAGTTGACGTTTACTCACTTAATTTAAATGAAGTTTCTCCTTTTGTAGCAGCTGTGATCTGTGTGTTAATCATGTTCTAACACCTCTTTGTCTGAGATGGTTCACAGTGTCCCACACCAGCTTCCATGCTACAATGTGTAACATTTTATCCAATCAGGAACAAACTTTTTTACACATTCAACAAATGTTAACAATCTTTAATACTGCTTTCCAAGCACTAAAGGGAGAAACTTAAATTGAAGACATCCCCCGATGGACAGTTAAACCCCAGGAGGGCAAACCAGGCCTTTAATTTTTTATGGCAACTCAACTGATAAAGACTGCTTTATTGCCTGAAGGAATGCAAGCAGAGCAGAGCAACTGTTCTCCCTTTTTCAAAGACAATGGACTTTTCCCTAAATTATTTCACAGGAAAATTTCCTTTGAGTAAAGACTTATCATATCATTAAACTTATCAAGTTAGCTCCACGGCAACACCTAAGCTCTGAGCCAGATCTTTGCGGTCTTGTATTTTTCCATTTACCCAAGATCCACGGATCATGACAGATCTCTCTTCCAGCTCCTCTTTTATCTACTAATCACCAGCGTCAGGACACCTTTTGGGAATGCATCACTCTTCAAACCAGGAGGACATGATTGCCAACCCTAAACCTTGTAACCATCTGGACTTCGAGACTGCATCAGACCTTCACCAAAGAGGCAATGCAAGTATCGTACATATAACTAAACAAAACAGAGGTTTAATATTAGTTATGAAACTGATGGTTTTACAGGTGGTCAACTGACTCTCTTTTCATAGCTTCAATTCTAGCTCTTTCTTAATGGTTAAGCCCTTTAGCCTTGCTTTGTACTTTCCCTTTAGTGTGAATGTATTTATACATGTGAGTTAACTTTTGCACAAATTACATGAGTTTCTGATTCTGCCTTGCAAATAAGTGTCCATTTACGATTTCGGACCTTGCTACATGCTCTAATAGTGATACTGTAAGAAGGTATATTTCTGTGGCCAAGAAATATCACTTCTTAATTACACTATGTGTTCGCTGAACGAACAGATTAGTTGATGGTAATTCTGCTATAGTTATTACTCGCAGCTAATATAAATAATTGCAATTAATCATAATTAATAGTAATTATTTATATACATATCTATATTTCTCTTATTGAGCTAAAATATGTTACGAATGGGCGACCATTTGCCCAATATGTAATATCTCTTCTCTATAATAATTAAGCCTTCTTGGTAGATGGGCATGATCAAACACATATTGCGGAGTGGAATCTGGGTCGAGGCAAACTATAGATAATTACAATGTTATCACAATTTAGTTGGATAGTATGCACACTGGGACACAGGCAACAATGAGTAAAGTAAAACTTAGTTTCTCTTGATAGAGAAACTAACTGAACTAAATTGTGATAGCATTGTAATTACACGTAGAGTACTTGCATTTATTTAACATTTGTAGTTTCTTGTTAGTTTCTATGACAATTATTGATTATCACACACCCGCTATTCTGTTCATTTCATTATGACTGTGTATTTAAGTTCTCCTTTGTTGCTATTCAGCTGTCAGTAACTGTTTTACTTTGGTTACCTGGGATTGGATTTATCTAAATTTGTTACATTTATTAAAGACTATTTGTCTGTATTTACATCTTTGTGTGCTTAAGACCAAGAACCAAGTGTTGAATCACAAGAACAAAATACCTGTCACGTCACAGGACTGCACTGATCCCAGTGCAGTCACTTACACACGCTCTCAATCGCCAGACTTCTAATCACCGCCAGCTGATTGTAATCAAGCCATGCATTTCAGCCCCATTCACCAGTTCAACGTTGGCTGTGATCGAGGTAACAACACTTTGTTTACCTATTGCTTAACAATCTTTGATGCTCTCATGAACCACTGTCTCTAATGCAGAACACCAGGAGCGCTGTCTCTCTTCCTCGTTCACCACCTGTGGGAAATAAAAGGAGTTAAAAGGGCACAGTTGAGAGCATCACATACAACGATCCACCTAAGGGACTTTATTCACCTGGATTCCTATCTAAGGATTGGCTCGATTGGAATCGAGCAATCCGGCCACAGCCATCAACGCCGAGACATTAAGACTCCTTTCTTCTCTTTAATAAACTTTATTCATACTTACCTCTCCGCTTCCCGTCTCCTCTGTACTGAATGTTACAGAATCACAGCCCATCAACATCAATCTTAACATCGATCTTCTTTCAAACCTGTTCAATATGGAGGATATAGACGCTACGGAGAAAAGTGAGTTGGACACCGTTTTGCAAGCCATCGAAAGACTACACCTGTTCAAAGCCCGATGAACTGCCCTCCACCTTATTCCGGCGAGCAAACCTCATGCAGAGGATTTCTCATGCAATGCACGCTGCACTTCGAAATGCAACCGCATCTCTTTCCCACTGAAAGAAGTAAAATAGCATTTATTATGAATTTACTCACCGGACGCGCTTTACTATGGGCTGAGGCATTGTGGACAGGAGCTGGCGATCACTTTTCTTCCTACGAGAAGTTTTCATGCCACTTTCAAAAAATGTTTGGTAATGACCCGTCACCAATATCCACACAAGAAAATTTACTCCAGCTAAAACAAGGTAATCTAACAATTCATGATTACATTTTGAAGTTTCGCACTCTGGCAGCCGCCAGTGGCTTGAATGACCCCGCTTTGTTGGCAGTATTTAGACGAGGCTTAAAATCAGAGATTCGGGATTTGATGTCCATTGATGATGAATCTGTCAATCTCGAGGCTTTCCTTCGAAAAGTTATCATTATGGCAAAAATCTTACCCCCTCTTTGAATCCAGGACCTCGTACTACACCGCATCTTACCACCTCGGATTATGAACCCATACAAACGGATTCCTATAGTGTATCACCCACTGAAAGACTGAGACGAGGACAAGAACGATGCTGTTACTACTGCGGAGCTGCTGACCATACGTACATGTCCCAGTCGTCCATCAAACATCATGGTGAGTGTAGACTTTTTAAAACCACTCACAAAAGCTGTACCATTGATCACTGTAAAAATCTCTAATGAAAACCGCGATTATTGTATGACAGCACTAGTAGATTCTGGAGCCGCTGGAAACTTCATTTCCTCCTCTTGTATTGATGAAATACATCTCCCCTGTCAAAAGAATTCTGTTTCTTACCAGATATCAACCATTCAAGGAACCTTACTGGATAGAGAGCAGATCAGTCAATGCACCCAACCAGTGAAACTGCAGGTTGGATGTCTCCATCAAGAGAATCTTTCCTTCTTGGTATTACGTAATGCCTCTGTGGATCTAATATTGGGTCGACCATGGCTCTCTGTACATAACCCTCAAATTAACTGGACGACAGGTGAAATTACTAAATGGAGTGAATACTGTTTAACAAACTGTTTAACTGCTTGTCAGAAACTTCCAAGACCTACCCTGAAGTGCTGCTCCACCACCGTTGAGAGCCCTGAGACACTGATCAAAGTAGAAATACCCAGTGAGTATCATGATTATCTGGATGTTTTCAATAAAGATGCCACCAAATGTTTGCCTCCTCAACGACACTGGGACTGTGCCATTGAACTAATGCCAGATGCTAAGCTACCGAAAGGTCGTATATATCCTTTGTCTCTTCCAGAAACACAAGCCATGAATGAATACATTCAAGCAGCGCTGGAACAAGGGTTCATCACCCATTCCACCTCTCCAGCGGCTTCCAGCTTCTTCTTTGTATCCAAGAAGGATGGAGGATTACGTCCCTGTATCGATTACAGAGCACTAAATCAACATACGGTGAAATTCGCCTACCCATTGCCACTGGTACCTACAGCCCTGGAGGAACTCAGGTCAGTTCACGTCTACAGCAAATTTGATTTAAGAAGTGCTTATAATCTTATCCGAATTAAAGCAGGAGACAAGTGGAAGACGGCATTTGTAACACCTTCTGGCCACTATGAATATAGGGTGATGCCGTATGGTCTGGCTAACTCACCTTCCATATTTCAGAACTTCATGAATGAGATCTTCCGGGACATGCTCAATCGGTTCGTTATCATTTACATCGATGATATCCTGGTTTATTCTCCTGACATGTCATCTCACAGGCTCCACGTCACTCAAGTTCTTCAATGGCTACGAGACAACCACCTTTACCTCAAAGCAGAAAAATGTGCTTTTCACTTGTCTGAAGTTCAATTCCTTGGATATGTCATCTCTCCAACAGGCGTCGCAATGGAAGCAGACAAGGTGAAAGCTGTCAGAGACTGGCCCCTTCCCACGAACATAAAAGCTCTCCAAAGATTTCTAGGATTTTCCAATTTCTATCGTCGATTCATCCAAGGTTACAGCAACATCTCAGCACCTTTAACATCCTTACTCCAGGGAAAAAGGAAGGTGCTTCAATGGGATCCATCAGCGGAAACGGCCTTCCAACAACTGAAAGATGCTTTCTGCTCTGCACCCATCTTCCCAGATCCTGACTTACCTTTCATCGTGGAGGTAGATGCATCCACACTTGGAGTAGGAGCTGCACTGTCACAACTTCAAGGCAATCCACCCAAGTTACATCCCTGTGCCTATTACTCCAAAAAACTGACACAAGCAGAGCAAAACTGCGATGTTGGAAATAGAGAACTAAATTAGCTTTCGAGGAATGGCGTAACTTGCTGGAGGGGGTCAAACACCAAATCACAGTAATCACAGATCACAAGAACCTACTATATATTCAAGAAGCCAAAGTACTCAATCCACGGCAGGCCCGCTGGGCAATGTTCTTTTCACAATTTGATTTCAAGGTGACATAACGACCAGGCGAAAAGAACGCTAAGGCAGATGCACTATCAAGATTGTACGATTCAGAACCCAACAACGAAAAACCCATGCCCATACTACCATCATCTCTCATTGTAGCTCCCATAGCCTGGGATCTAGAAGATCAGATCCGGCAAGCAACTCTGCAAGAGCCACGTCCACCGGAATGCCCCGACCGGAGAATCTATGTGCCCACTGCGCTCCAGTTACAAGTGATTGACACCATCCACACCTCACCTGGAGCCGGCAATCCAGGCATAAAGAGAACCCTCCAACTCCTAAGCCAGCGCTTCTGGTGGCCCCACATGCAGAATGATATCAAGTATTATGTAAAAGGTTGTACAGTATGTGTCATCGTCAATACGCCACGCCAGTTACCATCAGGTAAACTTTTACCTCTACCCATACCAGAACGTCTATGGACCCACATAGGCATAGACTTTGCTACGGACCTACCAGCCTCCGAAGGATTCACAACTATACTTGTAGTAGTAGACCGGTTCTCCAAAGGTTGCAAACTAATTACATTAGTGGGCATTCCATCAGCCTTTGAGACAGCACAAGCACTCTTTCACCACGTCTTTCATCACTATGGTTTACCAGAAGACATTGTTTCGGATAGAGGACCTCAATTTACCTCGAGAGTGTGGCGAGAGTTCTTCAGACTCCTGGGCGTCTCGATCAGTCTACCATCAGGTTATCACCCACAATCCAACGGTCAAACAGGAAGAAAAATCCAAGAGATTAGCAGGTATCTCCGCACATACTGTCACGATCATCAAGAATTATGGGCACAATACTTACCGTGGGCCGAATATGCACAAAATTAATTGAGACAAAATTCCACTGGTCTAACTCCATTCCAGTGTGTTTTAGGTTTCCAGCCCCCACTGTTTCCCTGGAACGAAGAACCATCTCCAGTACCTGC
>JAUCMU010000157.1:231492-241604 GCA_032275025.1 Enteromius treurensis
TGGTATCTCTTGTCCAGTGTGCCAATCATTTTCTCAAATCCCTCTTTGTTAAAAGTGCGTTTAGACCTGAGGTGACTTGGGCGAATATATCTCGCTATTCGCTTGTAGTTGGACACTTGAACATGTCGAGTTTACACCGGTTTCACAGTGCATGCGTCAGCTGGGCGTAAGCAGTATATATTTTTTCTGGCGCCTATGTTAACGGCTGAGAGCTTTCACAAGCTTTCGAGAGCTTTTGTTTTTGCATTGACTTAACATGTAAATGACTCGCGCTTACCGCTTCGTTCGCGTCTGGTGTGATCAAGAATAAATGTCTTGTTACGTCCACTAATACATTTATATCTATATCTATATATATATATATATATATCTATATATATATATATATATATATATATATAAAATCGCAACATTTGCTGTAATGTAAATCGCAAAGGCTGACGTCGCGATTGCGATATGATTAATCGTGCAGCACTAATAAAGACCAAACTGTTTTTTATGGGCGGAGTTTACGGATTGGACTGTGTCACTATGACGTTACTGCGTTTAGATTGCAAGCGCTTTCTGAAGCAGTAGAAGTCAATAGCAGAGGGCTGCAAGATAATCATCGCAAGATATGTAATGCGCATCTTGTCAGTAAAGCCTGTAATCAGTGGAAAATTCCATCAGGTTTGTGATCTTACTGCGCAAAATCACGCTGATAATAAACATAAATTTGCACAGCTCATCGGTGAATAACGGCTCTGCGTAGTGAATGCGGCTCAATGTAAGATCACATTGATTACAGAACCGGCTTTACGCGGAGCAACGTGAGGAAGGTGTGTTGGTTAGTAAGTTGATGTAAAAGAGGCAGTTTAATTTTATTTATTTACACCGCTATATATGTATAAGAAAAACTATCCATTCTAAACATGTTTGGTTTGTTTATTTTTCTTTATTTGTGGCTGTAAAGTGCATTAAGAATACACAAGTAAATAAAAGTTCATTACCAAGGAATAATCGTCATTATTAATCGTGATAAAAAATTTTGAGCAAAATAATTGTGATAATTTTTTCTGCAGCCCTACATCGATGTATCATTTGTTCAGGCAATATTTGGCTGAGATACAACTATTTGAAATTCTGGAATCTGAGGGTGCAAAAAAATCTAAATATTGAGAAAATCTCCTTTAAAAGGTGTATTATTAATTACATATTACTAATGAAAATAAATACTTTTTGGAATAAAAGAGAAAAATTAATCATTTTGGCCCATACTATGTATTGTTAGCGGTTGCTACAAATACCATTGTGCTGCTGATGATTGCTTACTCATTTGAAGCGATGCAGCACTTACACTTCATCATTCCCTCAGTGAAGCAGAAAGAGGAATAAGGTTTTCAGCTTCTCTTTGTCTCTCTGTGAGACAAACACTTACAGCCTAGTTTGTGATGGGTAATAATTGATAGTGCAGCCGTTGACAGCCGGACTGCTCCAAACTCAAACACAGCAGTGTGTGTGTGTGTGTGTGTGTGTGTATTATGGGCGTACCGATGTGTCATATTTCAGTTCTCCGGTGAAATCCTCCTCCATATCCTCACACTGATACAGACAGGCATCTGACAGACATAGACAGATTATGTAAATATAATAGGAAGGAAACATGATGCTTCTAGATCCAGAGGGTGTCAACTCTTTGAAACAGATAGTCAGGGTAAACTGTAGTTATTGTTTTTTTTAAACATCTTCCAAGTATTTGATGTAGCTTCTAAAGGGCAGAACCACATAAAGAAATTCAATCTTAACAAAACTATAAAAAAGTACGGATCCCTATCCATTTGAAAAGTTTTCACCCCCTGCTCTTAATGCACTTAGCATGAATATTTGTGGAATTTCATAGTAGCTGCATTCGAGTCCCTCAGCTGTCATCTGTGTGTGAAGATGGATCTCAAAATCATACAGTCACAGCTGGGGTTCAGAAATGCAGAAGATGCTGGAAAACTAAAGCAGGAGCTGGAGGATTTTCCTGAAGAAAAGTGTGCCATTAAACAGCTTGAGACAAAACAAGAAACCCACAAACTACTCTCACAAAACATAAACAGAGTCACTGATCACTGACTCACAGTATTCAAGGCCGTGTAAACAGTTAGTAAATTCTACTGTTTCTTAGACTGCATGCAAACAGCTTTTAAGTGAAATATTTGAGATTACTTCAACAGACCAAGCTCTGCTTGTCCTTCACACAGTCACTCAGACCTCCAGCACCCAGAAACATACTCAAGAGGCATGTAACAGTAGACCTGAGGCTTGCAGGTGCTGCTGCTTCTGTACACGTTCCCGAGAAAGGACCAGGTCAGAGCAGCTACTGCAGAAATCCCTCAGAGAATCACACTTTATGCACGTGCCTCTTTTACTGACACTCTTCTATACAGTTAAGAGCTCGTAAAAAGGGAACTAATACTTTTGTGGGACACCTGGGACTGTTTGATTCGGGTTAAGTGAGCATCCACTCAGAATACCCTAACTATCACCTAGCAACTACACAGCCCACCTAATCAAATCACATAGCAACGCCTTGGCAACCGCCCATAAATCCTGGGACTAGCAACACTTCTCCAGCAGCAGAGCTAGCAAATAGTATTATGCACAAATCGATATAGTGAGGAAGCATTACGAAAACCTTCATTCACAGTTACATTTGATTATAGTTACAGAAATGTTTCTTTCTCATAATACTTATAACCAACTGTTTATTTTTAACTTCTAAACTGTTTCTTCTTTATGTTTTTGAACTCATCTGATCAAACTGGGATAGCTACTGAGGGTGAGACACACACTAGCTCTAATGCCAAAACCGGAACCGGAGTGACTCCGGAGTGTCCTCGGACGCGCGGCGAAACGCCCCTCACGCTGACTGTAAATCCAGTGAGCCGTTGCCGTTAGCCTTACAGTTAACGTACTTACCCCAGTCCGCGCTGGTCAGCAGGTTATCGGCGCAGAAACGGCTGTCCAGTTCAGACAGCAGCAGCTCCGCAGTCATCACCACACACACACACACACACACACACGCTCTCCCAGCGGGAAATCAGAGGCGGGGCCGATTCTACCTCGAGCGACGCGCGATCACGTCCATCGGTTAGTGAAGAAACGAAAGCATGACGCAGATCACTGAATCTGACCATTCGCTTTTGTTTTAACGGTTTAAATCGCCATTCCGCACCGTCGCTCGACTGACATACACAGACAAGGAAACTCATTTCCTTAACAAGCCCCGCCTCCTTTCGTACCGCTCAGCCAATGTGAACGTAGAACAGAAGATTGGCAGGGCGTTTGGCCTTTCGATACACAGAACGCGTGCTATTGGATGACAGATGAGCCAATGATCTGGTTCTCTCACAGACAGGCGGGCTGTTCTTCTGCGGAAGCCAATAAAAACACGGTTTTGGCGATTGACGGTATGATTGACCAATTAAGTTATGCAAAATATGGACATCTACGCTTTGTTCCAGTATTATTGTTTTTGACCCTGATTTCAACTTTCGCGCACAGTGAGGTTCCGTCATTTACGTTAGAAATGACTTTGAATTATGCCGCTGTTAGTTTAGTATAAAGATGTTTGTGGAGAGCTCTTGAATCTGTAGCTCTTACACAAACCAAGCGGCCATGTACTGTCACGTGGAGTCGAGCATGAGAACAGCGAGCCAGAGAACTCTGAGCTGATTTTACACTAGCCTCTACTAAAACTGCATTCAGAACACCAAACCTTGCCTACTTCCTAGAGAGGTTTGCATGCCACTGCAGATCATTTTTAGTCCATCTCCTATCCTGAAAAGTCTGTTTTGCAGAAATGGACTAAAAATGAGAAAATGAACTCCCAAAATTTACTGGCAGATTCTGGAAGATAAATTCTTCAAGCAGGGGTGCAAGAGAGTATGATACTGGTCCTTCAAAAGTCATTCACAATTCACATTCACATGTGTCTGTACAAGCCAAAATCAGTATTTGTGTATTTTACCACACTTCAACATGTTATTTTTATTATTATTAAGTGAAAGTAATATTTTTAGGATTTTTTCACACCGGAAAGTCTTTGCGAACTTAACAACTTATGCTTCTGGAGACTCCAGAAAGGTTGCAGTTCTGGAAAATGGTGGCACTGGAGACTAAATGTTCCCTGATGGTTTTACACCTAATTCTTCACATAAATTATTAAATCTTTTGCAGTTAACAACATTTTCTTCTCCAACTGTTTTTCTGACTTCACTGACCCAGTGAAAATGTCACTGTCCAATGGTCATGCAATATCCTTGCAATTTCTGTGTTGTTTTTTAATATTTCTCATTGGGATTGAATCATTTTTGATATCTCAGTCTGAGTTATACTTGTTTTAAACAGATTTTGTAATTGAAAGAAAACATGCCTAATAATTCTGCACACTTGAAATATAAGAAGTTATTCACTTCCAGCTTTCATGGGCACTTTTATATATATATATATTAGAAATTATTAAAAGCAAAATTAAAAGTAGTTATTAAGATGGGTGTGGCTTAAAATTGGTTAAATGTGCTTGTGAAAACATATGATCAAAATATCAACATGCCTGATAATTATGCATGCATTGTATATGACCAGAACTGAAACCATGTCTACTTGCTCTGTCACATATTCTCTATGTAGGTCCCTCTTGAGTACATACTTGCTTCAAAACAATACATGGTGCTTAAGAATCCAGGTGGAAGTAATGTTAGTAGGTCTTCAGGTGTTTTTTTTACCCACTGTTGTATGAGAAGCATTCACTGGTTCAAGCCAAATCTTCACTTCCTTAACATGTACAGTATTAAATAATAATTGTGCTCATCTGAGCATTGCTAAGCAACACCTGACAGCTCAAGCTGCAACCAAGCCTCTAAGGGAATAACGAAGACTCCACAAACAATAATCTTGTGATGATACTTAACCAAGCCCCGTGTAAAAGGAAAATTTACCAAAAAATAAAGAAGCACAGATACAGACTGTTTGTAATAAAATGTTAGCCATGTTATATTAGCCAATGTAAGCTTTAAAATACTGGCATAATAACATACTTTTGTATGCATTCACATTTAAATGTTAAACATATTAACTTAGTGTGACCCGGCCCATATAAACCAACCCAATAAAGGACACTAGACCCACCCAGGCCAACCATCAAGCAAGGTCAACCAATAGTGTTCTCACTGCATCAAACCACACCTTAATAGCTGGGATGCTATCATATAACATAGGGCTCTCCCATAAAAAAATTATAATAAATTACAATATTCAGAAATACACAAATAAACAAAATAACAACCAAGCAAAAGAAAAAAAAATTAAATAAAAAATGCAGTACTGGGAAAACAGCGGTCTATTATATGATCCGACCCCTGATAAGTCTGCCTAAACACAATTACATATTTAAATACCTACAGTTCACTTTAATACATTTCAATTCATAACACTCACGTACATTCACATACCTTCACGATATCTCCTAATCAGGCTGAACACGTCCTATCGCATTCATCACTATGCAGCTCAATGTATGACTATAATAATAAAACACACATTTTAAAACAAACCTTATATTATTTAAAATGCATAATAGATTGACTTATTTCACCTACCCGTACAATGTCAGCCACAGGAAAGGGGCAAAAAGTTGCGATAAACGTACAGCTCCAGATCAACAAGTCTTCGTTAACATGCGCAGGAAACAATCTGGGATACGAAATGACTGCTCCAAAACAGTGACTGTGAATCTGTGTCTGTTAAGTCAACCAACAAGCATGCGCATTTAAAACAAAAACCCAATCTACTCTACACATCTTATAAATTTAATAACATACTTTGAACTAATCCGCCATGTGAAAGGGGAAAAGAAAGCTGCAATACAAGATCCAGCTCAATGACCGCAATCCCACAACTGCATCTGTAGGACCCACCCCCTGAGGTAACCTAAAAGGGTTTGAGTGACATCCAGCGGTAGGGCGTGTAGTACGTTTAACTGGGGGAGTGATCATACCCCCTCTAACTTATTCGCTACCACTTTCCGCAGGTGGACCACCACACACTACCTCTTCAGGTGCAGTCACACTTTCCCCTGATGTGGCCAAAAACGGCTCCCCCGCCCCCCCCACAACAGAAACCTGCCCTTCGGAATCAATATAGGGAGGTAACGGACTACTACTTACCATTTGTTCCTGACTGCCCTGGCCCGGTGCACTTGGGTGAGGAACCATAACTCCCACCATCAACCCATTGCATTCCTTAACATCAATCTCCTCCTCGACTTCCTCTCCACTCTCCACTCTTTCCTCAATCATTGGTGTACTGCTAACATGTGAGATAGGGACTGGCTTTAACTCTGATCTATGAAGACTCTTTTAGGAACCCACCCCATCTCGACATCACACTTCATAGACATTACCAACACCATCCTTACATTATATGACCTCAAACACTCTAGGAGCCCATGCATCCTGAATATTATTTCGCCTTAAAGGATGACTCCTACAATAAACTAGTGTGCCTGGAGCAAGTATGGATACATCATTCTTTAACATTCTTCCCTGGTCAAAAGTCCTTTCCTCTAAATACCTCCGTGTGCTATCATAGACCACGGATAGATGCTCTTTATGTTGAGCAATCCAGTCACTTACACTACCTCCTAGTAACTCTTCCTCAGTCACACCCAGGAGAAAGTCAATGGGCAACTGTGGCTTCTGGCCAAACATGAGTTCGTACGGAGAGTGATGCGTTGACTGATGCACAGTAGTATTATATGAAAATAACAGTTGTGGAAGGAAGTGTGGCCACTTCCCTTTCTTATTTTGGGGCAAGGTCCTTAACAGATCATGCAATGTTCGATTAAAACGTTCGCACTGCCTTTTGCCCTCCGGATGGTATGGGGTTGTACGGCTCTTCTGGATTCCATAAATGTCACAAAGGTGTTTGAGTGGCTAACTCTTGAAGCTATGACCCTGGGAAGAATGTATACGCTTTGAGACCCCATACACACAAAACCACTTTTCTACAAACATTAGCCACTGTCTTTTCTACAAACATTTAGCCACCGTCTTTGCTCTCTGATCTGAGGTGGCAAATGCTTGAGTGAACTTAGAAAATACATCGGTCACCACCAAAACATTCTCCTGGCCATTACTAGCCCGTTCCATGAGAGTGAAATCGATAGCAATAATTTCTAATGGTCTTGATGCAGTAAGACTTCCCATATAAGTGCAAAATTTAGGCTGTATGGCCTTAGCCAATACACAATGCTGACACTCACAACACCAGAGTTTAACGTCCTTCCACATTCCAGGCCAATAACATCGTTCCCTCAACAAAGTGCTGGTACGTTCGACGCCTTGATGCCCGTGTTTATTGTGCGTGATTTTAAATGCCTCAGTCCGCAAAACAACAGGAAGTAGTAACTTCAAAACAGACTCTCCAACCGATGGAAGCTGGACTTTTCGATATAATACTCCTTTATCCTCCTTAATCCGAGGCCACGTCTCCCTTTGAGGGGGGCATTCCTTTCCTCCAGTATCTGAGGAAAACTCAGATCACCGGGTCAGAGGCCTGCAAAGCAGAAAGGTCACCTTTCTTTTGCCTTGGTACGGCATCTATGGCTTTACACCTGGAACTTGAAAGAATCTCCATGCTGTACAAACATTTTAGGAAGTAATCTACCCAAAACTTGAACACCTCCAAATAACCCAAATACGGGATAGCAAGACCATTAGCTGCCTTTAATTTCAACCAGTTGCAAGACTGCAACTCTGTTTCCAAAAATGGCTGCAGGTGTTCAAGGAAAAACTGTTCTGTAATGGTAGTCACCCTTGACCCAGTATGTAGTAAACAAGCTATAGGTACTCCCATAATTGTCATTTCTACTGTGGGACATCTCCCTATTAATTTAGTACTTCCATATCCATTCAAGCCCAAAACCTCCCCTTCCGATGCCCGGGCACCAGCACCAGAGGGTTCTAGTTTTCCAATTGATCAACTGTAGATCTAACTGCAACAGTGGACTTCCTAGAACTTTGTGGACCATCTCGTCCTGCAGCCTCATACAAGGATTTAAGATCTACGTTACAAAATCTAACAATATGTCCCGGCCTATTACAACCTGGCTGACCTGGCAACTTGGATCCGCGTGAACGAACATCATGCCTCTTATGGGACATTGGAGGCTCAAGACGTCTCATAATGGTATCTAGTTGTACTTGTTGTTCAAGAAGACACTCTTTCAGTTCTTTCAACTCATCTGCTGGTTGTACTTCAGCTACATTTGTTTGAATCTCCCCAACAATGTCCTGAGCACTATATGAAAAAGCACAAGGCCTTTGGCCAACAACACGTTCTACTTCCTTTACCCACTGGATAGCCTCTGTAGACAGAAGGGTCCATACGGATCCTTCGCTTTACCTCACGCCTCAACATATTATTTCTAACATGTTTAATGAACTGATCCCTAAGAACGGAATCAGGATTAGCAAAACAGTGTGGATCATGCCGCTTAACTGCTTCAACAAGAGACATGAGGGCATGAGAATATTTCCTCAACGATTCTCGCTCCATCTGTTTTCGTTGGAAAAAACTGAGTCTGTAGCCCTATATAAGATCTAGAACAACTATTAGTCTCGTGAAGGATAGAAAAAATGTTTTCTTGGATATCTCTTTCTACAGGGGTCCTAAACTTAATCTCAGCTTTCGCCTCACCTTCCAAACAAAACCACAGGTGGGGCAGTCGTGGCCTAATGGATAGGGAGTTGGGCTTGTAACCCAAAGGTCGCAGGTTTGTTTCCCAGGTCCGGCAGGGATTGTAGGTGGGGTTAGTGAATAACCAGCGCTCTCTCCACCCTCGATACCACGACTGAGGTGAGACCCTTGAGCAAGGCACCGTTCCCCCAACTGCTCCCCGGGCGCCGCAGCACTGGCTGCCCACTGCTCCGGGTGTGTGTTCACGGTGTGTGTGTGGTTGATCACTTCTCACTGCTGTGTGTGTGCACGTTGGATGGGTTAAATGCAGAGCACAAATTCTAAGTATGGGTCACCATACCTGGCCACAAGTCACTTCACTTTCACTTTCACTTTTCACTTCACTTTCAATAGTTCAAAAACAAACAAAAAACTTTTTCAGTGTCTGACATATGACGTAAAATCAACGAGCTACACACCTCTTCTATCCAGTCCTCTACTCCCAAAGAATCCTGGGAAGCCTTGCTTGAGAAACGTGGACACTTTCTCTCCCTTGGGACATAAACATATCGCTCAGCTACCGCAAGAAGGGGTGAAATAGATACAGAAATTGGAAGAGAATTAGTCAAAGGAACGTGCACAGAAGAACTCTCCAAGAAATCATTAGCAGGAGCTGTTACCACTCTTTGAGAGGTTTCTTCTCTAAATCTGGCATTTTCTGATTGTAATTGTTGTATCAATTCAGTTAATGCTTGCAGTTGTATTGCATTTCCCCTGCCATACTGTAAGAGAAAATGAGAGAAGAAAAAGGGAAGAAAAAACAACAAAAAAAAAGTTTACTGCTCTTCGGCGATGCTCCGAAACGCTGGCAATAACAACTGTTTTTCCCATAAATCAAAAGAGAAAAAAACAAACAAACAAACAAAAGACTATGTACCATGCACCCAATAACTTCAATACCTAAAGACCCTGCCGACTACTCCAATTTTGACCGGGCCCATATAAACCAACCCAATAAAGGACACTAGACCCAACCAGGCTATTCAACTAAATGAATCTAGGCAATGGTGCAGTACATGGTCTTTTTAATGTCTTTCGTTTTTAAAATCTGACATATACAAAAAACTGTTTTCTAGGTATGAGCTTCACATAACCATACAGATAAAAAGAAACAGAATAATTACAGGAAGATGGGAACAGCCCTCGCAATCAGCAAGCTGTTGGTTAACAGTAAACTTCCCAGCAGTTACTAATATAATCATGCAGAATTATAATATTCACACGTGCAACACAATATACAACCATCAAGCAAAGTCAACCAATAGTGTCTGCAAATCGTAAGGGTTACTTCCGTAACCCCTGTTCCCTGAGACATGGAACGAGTACTGCGTCTGCTAAGACGCATGGGG
>JAUCMU010000157.1:273962-287023 GCA_032275025.1 Enteromius treurensis
CTCACCCATCTTGTAGCTCAGAACTTGATTCGAAATTGAACACGCGCGTATAGAATGTGCGCGTCTGGTGTGCGATATTTCGTGCTGTCCTAGACGCGGCGCTGCGCTTCTCGTCCGGTGTGCGACCCCCTTTAGTCTTACCCCTTTCTGACATGACAGGAGTCCAATTGAGGTGCGAGTTCTTTCAACAAAACTTCATTAACCGACAGCAGCTGTCAGGACAGAGAATTTGAATCGTGCACAGAACACAAAACTGACGAGAGCAGCTTGTATGCTCAGTATGCGCATTTGAAATACTAAAATAACTAAATAAAATGACCCTTTAAACAGTTTAACTGATTGTATTAATCGGTCAAAATTCAAAATGGTCAAAATGGTCAGTTAACGGGTTAAAATGAGCATCCCTAGTCCAACCAATTATTATATTAATAATATATAGTATTATTATATTTCTAAATGTCCTTTTTATTGTGTGTGTCCTTTTTTAGTAGACCACAGCTACCGAAAGAGCCTGAATGATAGATGCCATCCTGTCAGAATGTAAACAAACCCATGCTCATCATTATGCTGCGGGGACCAAAGTTTCTCAGAGCATTTTTTCCACGATGTCCAGGTTTAGACTACTAGGTATAATCTATGGTGCCGCATTTGGTTTAAGCATATGCTTATTCCATTGCTACCTGTAAGCTCTTCTAGTAGCTATGTTAATTCATATCTGTATTTTACTTTCAGAGTTGTGTATTCTGATTTGTGTTGTGGAAAAAATAGCAGCAGGTAGCACCAGTAGCTCACTGAGTGCAACCATTTAACGTCATCAGAATAATGGCACCCCCTATTGTCCAAAATATGTATAAAACAATAAATTTTTTAAAGTAACATCAAGTAACGTTAAAGTAAATTAAGCAAGATGTTTTTGTTTTTTTAAAATCGCCTAAAAATAATAAAAAGAATGTTCCCTAATTGTTATTTTTAGGTTATTATTTTGCATCCATAAAATAAAGTTTTGTTTTTTTTTTAACTTAAAACTACTTATACAGAACATTTTATAATGGTTATTATACTCAGGTTATCTTTCTCATGAAAACGTTGCAGATGTTTTTTGTGTAATTTCCAGAGTGAATTTGGAAGTGGACAGAGACCCATCTTTTTAGTGATTTTAGTGGCTTTTAAGCTTGTTTGGTCAAACTAAACAAACAGAGTAATCACACCAGAGTTTGTATTAATCCTAACAAACTTTCTAATATTGTAAGTGGAACACTAAAAGAAAAAACACTGCCAAAAACCAATCGTAAAAATTAAGTAGGTAAATTGATTTTTGGGAATCAAAACCTATTAGCTGGGAATGTCGCAACAATTTCAAATACAATGTATAAACTATGAATTAACTAGATTGCAAATGATTTATAAGTGCTTTATGACTGTAAGTCTTAATTTTCTATAGAATTCAATGAATCTGAAGTTACTGACGTACTGTGACGATCTCGTTACCTGCATCCAGAGCTCCACAATGTTCCGCTTCCCTACTTCCACATCTTTTTTCAGTCGCTCTGCTCCATGATCGTGTCCGTGATAGTGTGAATGTCCGTGACCATCTGCCTTTCCGTCATCATGTGCATGTCCGTGATCGTCGGTGTTTCCATGCCCGTGCTCGTGCCCGTGCGCGTGCGCGTGCTCGTGCGCGTGCCCGTGCTCGTGCGCATGCCCGTGCTCGTGCGCATGCCCGTGCTCGTGCGCATGCCCGTGCTCGTGCGCATGCCCGTGCTCGTGCGCATGCTCGTGATCGTGCGCATGCTCGTGATCGTGCGCATGCCCGTGATCGTGCGCATGCCCGTGATGCTCCTCTTCAGCATTGGGCAGGTTGGCTTCAGCACTCCACTTGCTGGCCCCATGATGCATTTTGACCCCTCCGTGTGAGTGTCCGTGGCAGCCGCCGTCTCCGTGAGAGTGTCCATGATTATGGTGTGAGTGAGCGAGTGTCTGCTGACACATCGCCATCAAAAACAGCGCTCTGATGAAGCTCCCCATTCCTCCTGCACGCAAACACAATCAGCATCATCAGTGCCATAACAGAATGCATGCTTAAAATGTCCTTTATTTTTCGAAATATAAGAGGTCATTGTACCAATTAAAAACAATCTGTAAGTTTCAAAACTCTAATCATTTTTTGCTAGTCTAAAAACAGCTTATATTGTAGGCAGTCCGTCAAAACCACAACTTGTGAAAAGCCACTCGATGATGTATTAGTTTTGGCAGACTCCTACCACTGTTATGCTGATGACACACAGCTCTATCTCTCTTTTCAACCAGATGATCGAACGGTAGCTGCAAGCATTTCAGGCTGCCTGGCGGACATATCCACATGGATGAAAGCTCATCACCTGCTGCTCAACCTGGACAAGACTGAGCTTCTTGTCTTCCCTGCCACATCTACTCTACAGCATGACTTCATCCAGCTAGGTTTACCTACGATTACCCAAGACATATTGGTGTAAGCTTCGATGACCAGCTGACCATTGCGAAGACTGCTCGATTATGCTGATTTGCATTAGATAACATCAGAAAGATCAGACCCCTTCTAACAGCGCATGCTGCACAACTTCTTGTCGAGGCCCTTGTCATTTCTGGGCTGGACTACAGCAATGATCTTCTGGTTGTACTTCCTGCAAGCACAATTAAATCTCTACTAATTATTCAGAATGCAGCAGTGTGGTCTTCAATAAGCCCAAAAAGCCCATGTTACACCATCTCCTTAAACTGAATCCCAATAAACAATAACAAAATAAATAGCCAGAACATGTAAACTGTTAATACTGGCTATTGTAATATCAGGTAAGATTACTCAAGTTCATTTCTGCATTACATAGTGCATTCAATCATTCAATGTACCTTTATCAAAATTAAACATGGGTTTACTATAAATACAAATTGCAATAGTTAAAATAACAACACATTAACATGGTTTTGCTGTTTTAATGCATTAACCTCACCATGGTGTTTGTGATTATACTAATTGCATAATACTAATTGACATACAGAGCACATCATTTCTGTGATACCCAAATGTACAAAACAGACCTTCCCACCTCTGTAATAAACACTGAGATGTTTATCCCATCAGAAATTGTTCAAGAAATTAACACACATCAGGTAATAGGAATCGAAAATTACACGTAGTTTAGAAAACTAGTCCAGCCTGACCAGAGCTTTTAATGTTTTCTTCTGTTTGTATCTGTAGCCTAAGTGTTGCAACTGAATCAAGAATGTATAGTGCTACTTCTCAGCTAAAATAGAATTATATTGTACACTGCAGGGCCGTCAAAATGGCTGAAAAGACTAAATCAAATTTTATTATTAAAAATCACTTTTTGTCTAAATGATTTTTCCTTCTGATCATGAAAAAACTGATTAAAATAACAGATTACTTCTAAAGAGATTTTTTTTTTTTTTTTTTAAACATTACCAGTGGACCTTAGAACACATTCTGAGAAAAACAAACACAATTCAGAAGCAATTCATGACCATAAAAACATTATCTTTCACTCTGACCAATGCTATTCAACAGCAGAACATGCATGCTCTGTAGCACAATAATATAGATATTAAAACATAGTTTTAGAGTAGCATAGCATTTCACAGTGTCAACTGACAAGTTAACGTTAGCCAGATTTAGTTAAACTCAAAACAGCTTAAAAAGGTAAAACTGTCAGGTTTTGGAGGTCAGTTTGTAACAGAACTTTTTATGGCTTTTATGAACTCAATAATAATTACCTGATGAATGAACGAACGAACGAATGAATGGATATTGACACAGAAAAGTGACACCAGAACAACATCCTGCTGTAAGCGGACATGACGACAACAGAGAGGAATCAGACCTAACCATCAATTAAAACCATTTCATTCAGGTCTTTGATTAATAAGAGCAGTTTCTTCCAAATAACCTTAACTGTTAAGTGTTCTGGAGCAAAGCTCAACGTGAAAAAAGACTGAATTCCTAACACCTCAGCTTAATAACATAACGTTATCTGAAATCCCTCCGAAACCTGGATTATCAAACAACAACAGCTTAACCAAGTCCAGCAATCGTACACCAGGTCTAAACCACCTGATTTAGCCATACAACGCAGATAAAGTTGTAAGTTACGCTGAGGATGCTCAGATAACGTTACCAAGTCTGTTTTTGAAAGGGGTCAATGCTTCTCTGCTAACACAGAAAACAAACGATCGTCGTGTAAATACCTGCTGTGTAAACGCCTCACTGTGTCACAGCACGACTCCTGTAACGATAAAATCCGCAAACACTCCGACAGCGCTTAATCTGCGAACTCTGTAAGATACAGACCAGCAGATGCTGTTCACTCTTGAAACGACGTGGCATTTAGTCAACGCACTGAACTCACGCGATACTTTGAACCTGTGCGTTCAAAAAGACCTAAAACAACGAAATAACGCGAGATTATAGTTACACGTCAAGCCGGATGCGAATGATGTATGTTACCTGATTGAACATATTTTTAAAAGCTGTTTACAGTAGTATTATTTTAAAGGTATCTGTCTTTCGTTGCACATCTGGACAGTGATGAACTGTAGCGATTATTTTAAGGAAACTACTGCAATAAACTCTCGCGCTGCTAATGTGCTGTTTTGTGTGATTGCGTTATTATTACTCCAGAGGGCGCTCGTGACATTCAGACTGCAGCACGAGTTTCTGCCTCAGAAAGCAAACATCACTGTACATACATACATACTACTCTATATCTTACATTGACAACGTAATGTCAAAATTGCTATTTCTTTGCATTTTTGTTTTGTAATTTCTATAAAGGGCCAAATTCTAAATTAAATGCTTAAATAAATGTTGAAATATATGAATAAATTGTTAAATACATAATGAAATAATTAAACATATTAATAAATGCAAAATAAATATACAAATATTTATTAATCCGTTTATTTTATTATTTATATATTTGTATATCTGTTAATTGCTGCGTTTATTTAATAACACTTTCATGTATTTATTTATTTATTTAATAACGTATTCATTTATTCGTCTTTCGGATGCGACGTTAAACCGAGGTCCTACTCTCTCTGTGGTCATTAAAAATCCCATTACACTGATCGTAAAGAGTAGGGGTGTAACCCCGGTGTCCTGGCCAAATTCCCACTGGCCCTTGTCTATCATGGCCTCCCAATAATCCCCATCCATTGATTGGCTGTATCTCTCTCTCCTCTCCACCTGTAGCTGGTGTGTGGTGAGCGCACTGGCGCCGTTGTCCTGTGGCAGCCGTCGCATCATCCAAGTGGATGCTGCACACTGGTGGTGGTTGAGGAGAGACTGATGCATCTGATGGACGCAGGTTAAGCCCACCTCCTAGAAGGCGGGTAGTAAGGTAGCTTTGCCAGACCAAAGCTCCTATGAGCTTTATAGTCGCGGAAGCCAGGCTAAACAATCCCTTTAATGAATAGACAATTGAAAAGAACATCACTTATTTTAAAATAAAAATGCTAGATTTGTAAATTGTAAACATGCAACAGTGCAGAATTATTTACTGTTGTGAATTCATTTAGTAAGAGCAGCTGAAAGAATAACTAAAAAAACAGGGAGTATTTATAGAGATTGTGTCTCATTTTAAACACTGTACTCTGTGTTCCAGAGTGGAATTTACTGGTTTCCAAAATCACTGTTGCACCACATTAAATCCAGCCTCACCTTTTCTCACTCGTTGACACATAACTGTCTAAATATGTGCACATATGCATACATATTCTGTCTTCTTCCTCCCTCTTTGTCTTTTATTTCTTTGCTCTGTCTAGTTTTTTTTTTTTTGTTTTTTTTTTTGCTCGTTCTCTCTCTTCCCCTTAGGAATGTTGGCTTGAGCTCAAAAATCCTAAATCAACCACAGCTTGTCTTTGCTCCCTGGGCCCCACTGCTTTCAGGCCGTCACCCCACATGTGGACGCAGACCCCATCTGGGATAGTGCAGATCAGCGGCCTCCACTGACTCTTTAGGCAACCTGTCCTGAGCTCTCCAAAAAGTGCAGTCTAACCTTTCCCCTATTTGCCATATATCTGTCATTTTAAAGCAGCGTTCATAGAAATTAAAATGTAAAATTAGTCGCTATATAACTGCAAAAATATTAAGATATTGTGCATCCAACATAAATTACAACAATGAAATCTGCTTTTCTATCTCAAATTAATGTTTTTAAACAAGTGTAGCTAAATAAGAACTGCAACAGTTGTTCGATCTGTTAAGCTCATAATCTCAGGTTCCTGTGGTAGTTGTAGTCTTTATTTAGCCACCTTATGTTCATGCTATTTTTCTTTCTCATTGTTCTTTCACACGAGGCACATACTCCTCAACTGGGCATAATATAGGAAACGTTATTAAAGGAATATGACAGCGGTTATTTGGCGGTGGCCCAAGGTGCAGGGTTAGCTCTTGCCTCTGGCCTTCATATGTCCTTTCCTCCCACATCCAGGCACCAACACACACACACTTACCGTCACTCTATCTTCAAGCATAGAAGAGCGGATGGAGAAAAGGCAAACCCAAGTGGAAAAATTTGTTATACAGATGTCATGTGTGGAGGGCTGCTTTTCTGGATCCAGCTTCTCCTCCTCTTCCCCGTGGCCTCTTCTTCTCTTCTAATCCTCTACCTCTCCATGACCTTTTCCCATCTGATTATCTGCCTCTTTCTCATCTTTTTCTCTCGCTCTCTCCTTCAGCGCTGGCCTTTGTGTGGCTTTTTCGACTAATGGCACAGACTATTTTGGTTTGAATGTTGGATTGCTTTGTTTATTCAGGCGCTTTTTGAAATATGCAGCTCTTAACATTGTCTTCATATTAAAGGAGTAAACCAATGTGACGTATCTTCTGGCCATCAGGGCAGTGCACCATAATCCAAGTAAAGCGACTGTAACCCTTTACTTTTTTGGGCTGAGAGTGGAGCATTCCCGTAGTCAAAAGCTTTTCACTTCTAACTTGAAATGGTCAAGGCCTAATGGTTTTAACACGACATGCAACTGATTAACTGTGGCGTTAACTAGCTAAAGTGTTAGTGTAGCTTGTAATGGTCTACCATTGTTAGTAAAGTTTTCTTCTGCCTGGCATTTTAAATGATCAAGCAACGTTGCAAGAAAAGCAGGCAGAAAGGGAGGCCCACGTAGGTGCTCTACCCACGGGGAAATGCATTGTCTGTGCTTTGCACATGGCTTTTATGGCCTCAAGTAAATTCTCCACGTAAGTTTAAGAAGTATTTGATTGAACTTTTGCCCAAGGGCCAGATTGGTTTCGTGTGCACATACTGAGGTGGAAAAGAAGGTCTCCAGACTATCCTTTAAAGATTGGGCATCAGGCAGGCAACAGAAAGAGATGCATAAGCACCAATGCTACCAATTTATAACTGTTTATGGCATTTCGGACCAGAGATGAACGGTTTTATTTATTTAAATTTTTTTTTTTTCTTCTTATATGTTTGAGTGCTCTGTTACATGAACCGCTCATTGCAATTTGGTCAGTGCCCCAACATAAATTTTAAAACTTTGTCTTTTATGCATTTTATCGTAAATCGCAGTCATTTCAGACAGTGCTGTTTTTATTTTCTGACCTGGCTTTCTGCTCTCTCAGCACCCCGTGAACCATTGCATCAGTTTCCCACTTTAGCCCAAATGCATTTCAGATGGAATTGCTTTGATGTGATGAATTACTATCACCATAAATTGGTCACTGCTATTTTTTACTTAGCAGCACATTTTTTTTAATGCTCGGTAGGTTGGATGTAGGTCGTTCAACAGTCAATTCTAAATATGCCCTGTGCCTCCTCATAGTTTAAATCTAAATGGTTGTAATGTTTGTTCAATTTTAAAGAACTCTTGGGCTCTGGTATCATTAAGTGTCTCCTTAATGCCTCTTCCCATTGAATGGTTAATCTGATGGACAAATAAAATCAGGTTGCTGATGTTACAATGCTAAGGTTCTCACATTTTATGCAATTGATAAACTATGACAATGTAAAGGAGGAATGCGACTTGTTTACCTTTCTCAGACTCATGCTGCACTAATTCGTGATCATTTCCAGACAGCTAAACTTGTTTCCAACAAGTTGCTACCCACCATTCACAGCCCTTCTTAGAGTGCCAAGAAGAAGCATTCAGCAAGCAAATAAACAGAGCAGTGGCTGAGCTCATTTGCATTGACCAAATACCAATATATACAGTGGAAAGATTTGCTACAGAATCTCAATAGCTTTTAGTGAACACTGAAAAGCGCACAGAGAAACTAGAGAGCTTGAAAGGGGGTTTTCATTGTGCTTGTACAATGATTTCAAGGCCAGCAAAACAATGCATTACTACATAGCTGTATCTACTTAGCTGATAACAAAGAATTGACAGATCATGGTGCCTCGGCGATGCAGAACTTAATAATCACCACAGAGCAAGGAGCCAGAGGGCTAATGTGTGTGTATATACAGTATTAGGGCGAAAATGAGCGCGAGATGGGAGAAATGTGCCAAAATGGAAGGATATGGAATATGGAAGTATTTTGGATAGGGCTGCACGATAATCATCACACGATATGTTTTCCGCATTCACTACCCAGAGCCGTTGTTCACTGACAAGCTGCGCAAATTCGGGTTCATTCGTTATAAGCGTGATTTTGCGCAGTTCGTCAGTGAACAATGGCTCGATTGATTTTGCATAAGGGCTTCAAAGTTTATGTAGTTAATACCTTGTTGTGGTGTGTCATATCGATGTGCATGATTGGTGGCACATCATGTTAGCATCAGCATAGGCTCATAAAAAAAAAGTGCCTTTATATATATTTTCAGATTAAATTAACACCTTTGCCAGTAAAAATCGAGCAACAGTTTTTATGAGTACATTTTTAATTGTGCATGGTGCCCTGCCTAATATGTTATTACCACCTATAGTGCATGATTTTTAAACTTATATATTGACGTTGACATCACATAAACAGCTCCATACGGCTTTTGTGACATGGTAAACTTGCTCTGTAGCTCACCTGGTGCAGCATTTCTCTTGTGATGCAGCACAATTCACGATAAAAGATCAATTTCTTATAGAAGCTAAATAAAAAGCAATATAAACAATGTTTGTCTGTTCATTTCACATCAGCACCTGGTGGAGTTCTAGAAATGATTGATTTTCTATTTTAATTTTGAATTGAGGGTCAGACTTTTGTCCTTCTTTCGACTTAGCCCATGTATTATGCTGAAGTTCTTTATAAAGAGAATGGTCAACTGGCGACACAGCACATTTGGTCTTGGTTTGATAACAGGACTCTTTTATTAAGTTAAAAGCCTTTTACTGTACTCATTCTGTCTTGTTTTACTGCCAGACAATCTGGCTTTTGTTTGTGACATTTAGACATCATTCTATAGGAGGTATCTGTTGCTCAAGATGGTGGCTGGTCTGGTTCACTCGAGGACGGGTCAGGTAATTCGCACTGATGCTATCCTATGTCATTACCAAAAGCCTTTGCAATGTTCTGGACTTTTAATCTCTCTCTTTCAGCCCCCAGCTTCAGTCTCCACCTCTGTTTTCTCTCTCACACTTTATGCTGGTCCCAAGAGAGCTCAGTTTAAGTTGGTCAGACTGTAGGTTGAGGTTATTGAAGAGGTGAAGTGAAAAGGTACACAGAGTCCCTGCTGTGTTTGTGATCATGGCCCTACCTGCTCCGGTAAGGAGATTTTCGCCTTCTGTTGAGGTTAAGGGGTGGGAAACAGAGTCTTGAATAGAGACCCTACTGCAAAAAATCTAGTAGTCAAAATACTGTATGTGCTTTTAGAATAAATAAATGCGCACACTAGTATAATATACTAGTTTTTTTTTTGTGCTCATGCAGGTCTTTGGACCGCTTTCATATCATTTTTTGTGAGAATTGTTTATTAAAAGGTTTCAATTAATTAGATAAGCAGTAAAGTAGTTATGGAAATGTTATTATAATAAACGGATCAAAGTACATGCTTTCTTTTAGGTGGATAGATGTTTTTGTATGCATGTATTAATAGCATTTTAATGTTTCTTTTTGATGTCGTGTCATTGACACGCAGGCATTGTGTGAAGTCCTACATGGTCAACATTTAGGGCTTGCTCCCGAGTTCAGAGAGCTGTAGCTAGTTATTGGCTCAGGGGACCTGTAAAGCAACACTTTTGGAGTCTTATGGCCCTCATAACTGCGCTCATATGTTAGCTTTTCTTTGCTCCCTCACCCTCTTTTTTTCCATCACACATCTCACTGAAGTGACTTTAGCCTCTTGCTTAAAAACAAAGACTGTTTTGTGAGTGTGTTCCATACAGACCCTCACTGTTTTTCTCACTGGTGTCGATTCTGGTCTGGACAAAGGCTCCTCACTGGTGTGTGATGGCACACAGGCCGCCACTCTGTGTTATTGGGGCAGCAAACAGCTTGGGCGATGCGGGCAGAGCCTGGTATCACAGTGTTTTACTTGACCATACAGTACACAGTGTACACACATGACTACAGCCGGGTCTGTGTCAACTTGCCTAGTTGCTTCTTCTTTTGTGCTTTTTATTTTTCTTTTCCAATTTATTAGTAATTTTATTTCCTACTTTTACATTGTTTATTTAAATTTTTTATTTATTTGTCGAAATAAATAAAATATCGAATAAACTACTATTGGATTCTTAACTGTACATGTTCGTTTTATTTTTGCATTCCATTTTCCAGCATCTAACTTACACTTGAAGTTAATCTTTAAAAGCATAAATCATTTAATAACAGTTAAATGCAATCTTTAGTGCAACCACAATTTACATTTTAATGATGTGATGGGCAAATGCACTTCCCAAGTGAAAAAAGCGCATTTCCATAATGTACTTAAAGTGCTCTATTTATTTGCGCACTCATTTTGTACTTAATATACTAAAAGTGATTACTTAGTACTTTTTTTTTAGGGTAAACTTAAGATAACATAAGTGTGCTATTTTGAACTTTTAACATACTAGTATCTCACCACTTGTAGTACACTTGAGTGGGTTCCAATTAAATATATTTTATATACAGAAATAGTATGTTAAAAGGGCATTTTAGTTCGTATTCATGGTGTCTTAAAATAGCACAGTTAAGTACACTTGGATGATCTTAAGTACTAAAGAAGCACTTAAAGCATATTAAATACAAAATTAGTGCACAAAAAATAGAGCACTTAAAGTACATTATAGAGGTGTCCTTTTTTAACCTGACTTGTAGCATTTCAAATGACTCATTACTCATATTTTTTTAGATAAAATTTAAAATAATAGTAACAACAACAATAATACCAGCCATCTGATGGCTGTAAGCTGTGAATTGTGTCAATTGTGTTTATACACTGCCTCCAAAACATTTGTTTTCCATCCTTAAAAAAAAAACTATTAGGATCAGTTTTGATTTTCTTCATTTTTGCATCTGTAAACAATTTCAGGCTCAGTGTGAAAGGACCTTAGTCGCACTACCCAGCCCTGGGAAGGATGTGTGCTATTATAACGTGCCACCTTAATAGAGACATTAATCATGCTTCAAATCACTGTTTGTGGAACTCAACTTTTTGTAGAACACACAGAGAGAAAATGCATCTTTGAGAGCCTGACAGCTTTGCAGAACACAGCGTTTCTTTCTATAGGCTGAGAGAAACCTGAAGAACCTTCTGCGTTCTAGTCAGCGAATGTAAATGAGGTTTTTCCATACTATGATGTTTTGGTTTTGGTATCACAGCTGGGAGGGGGTGCGCTTCCTTTATTTTTGTCACCCTCTTTCTCTGCCACTCACGCACTGGGTGTCTTTCACACATTCTCAGTGTGTGCCGATTTACTGCATGTGACTGAGCTGTCACATGGAGCAGCATAGAGCTAGTGCATAGTGTGATGTACTGTGCCGCTCGTATGGACGTACACACTTTTACAGATAAATTTATGGAGGTGCAAGGAGCCTGTCAGTGCGTTCAGGATGTATTGTCAGTGGTGTTAAAAAAAGCTCTTGGTGGACTGCAATTTTATCCAGTTGGGTGTCACGACTGGCTGTGTGTTTCTGATGGGTTTCTGGGTGGTTGGTCTTTGCGTTTTGAAAGGAATATGTTGTGATGAGAATACATTTGGGCGTTTTCTCTCTGTCCTTATTTGTTATCTTCTCTTTCTGCTCACTTTGGTGTGTTTGTATTTGCATATAGCATGAAGGGAAATGTGAGAACTTTGTCATAGAAGAATACCTGGTGCCATCTGGTTTAATAGGAGTGTAAATAAAGCATTTTTTTTTTTAAGTCACTTTTCATGACGTTGACAAATCATGTTAAAAGAAGAGATGTTGCACGCGACCAGCCACCAAGGAAGCTGTCAGCTGTTCAGCTCCAATGAAGAATGCAAGAAACATAAGATCTGTGCCGCATCACTGAACACATCCCAAGAACAAAATTTAAATAAAGCAACGAAAATGTCAGACTAAATGGATTATCGCTCATCATTCATCTGAAGGACAGTGACAGTGACTTAAAGAGATATTTCACACAAAAAATGTAAATTCTGTCATTATTTACTTACTATGAATTTGAAACACAAACAGGGAACATCAAGCATCTCTTTTTTCAATAATTATATTCAGCAAGGATGCATTACATTTATCAGAAGTGACAGTAAAGACAACAATATGATTATTACAGGGCTCCAGACTGCGACTAAAATTGTTTGCCATTGCGACCAAAAATATTAATTTGCGAGTGAAGTTTTTGCTGAGGGTCACCACTAGCGACTATGTAGATTGTGAGATGATGCGCATCAAAGTTTTAATAGAAAAATGTTTCAAACATTCCTCATCTCCACCGAAATGCCTACTAAACAAAGCTCAGCTGTGATCAAAATGACGGAGTGCCGCAAACGTGCAAAGAGAAAAGGACAAAAGCAGTGTCTGTTATTTCGTAAACAACTTGAACAAACTTTTTCTTTTATTGGTATTTGTGTATTGAAAATGATTTTGATTAGACATATCTGATTGTCTGTACATACATATATATATATATATATATATATATATATATATATAT
>JAUCMU010000157.1:328775-341538 GCA_032275025.1 Enteromius treurensis
CCCCATCCATGAGAGAATGGGGAAAAAAACCTTGGGAGAACCAGGCTTAGTTGGGTCCAGTTCTCCTCTGGCCGGACACCCAGCACCTAATTTCCAGTTCAATTTAACACATGTTAGATTGTACTGTCACATGGAATTTATGTTAATGGTGTTGAAATTCTGCAGCAAGTGATGATATCTCAGATCATTATCTAGTCTTGTGTAAACTTCATATAGAATAAACCTGTACATTCTGCACCTTGTTACAAGTATGGTAAAACCATCACCACAAAAGACTGCTTTGTGTTGAATGACAGGATCACACGAGGGAGAACGAATTAAAATAAACACAGCACATGGACTTGAAAATGAAAACAAAACACAGAAAAGACGCCTGGGAGCGTGACACATACATTGTAATACAGTGTAATTTGTTGAAAAAACAATTATGCAACAATGGTCAATGGAAGCCAAAATCATCAACCCTCAAACCTGGATTCAAAATCACACCGAAATTCTAAGTAAAAAAACAAAACAATAATAATAATAATAAACATATAAACTGATCCAACCCTTCACGATATTGATCCTCAGACCGTCACTGATTCTCCGCCAGACTGCTGATGCTGAATGACGCTAATGCTGGATCACCACGGCTTCTCCTAACTCTTACACGTCTGTCATATGTGCTTAATGTGAACCTTGAAGAGAACAGGGAATCAATGACAGACTTGCTAATATTGGGGTTCTCTGGCAAATGCCAGTGGTTCTGCCTGTTGCTGGGCTGTAAGCACAGGTCCCACTACAAGAAGCCAGACCATCAAATAAGTCTGTTTCTGACACTTTAGTGAGAAAAATGCAACCTGAAAAACATTTCCTTTCTGGGGGTTGTCTTGCTTTTGCCTTACCTAAAGTTAATTTAAATTTTTTTTTTTTTTTTTTAAATATAATTTTATATTATTATTATTTCTTATTTTCATATGTTTCTACAATATAAACCTATTAACTCAGCTACAGTGGTCGCACTTCCATTACCCCTCTAATTGCACAAATTAAAACTGCGTACACGCACTGGCCTCCTTTGAATATATATATCCAAATTCTGTCAAATCTCACTAAAATCCATTGCCAAGACTTATAAGAGGCAAATATTTACATTGTAATTGCATAACATTAGTTAATGGAAACTTATTATTGACATTTCTAAAATCTAAAATCTGTAATGAAAATGCGGCTAGTAATAACTCCAGTTGTGTTCCATCTCTTCTAAATCTGACACTATCCTGAACATTTTGTTTCTGAAGCAGTTTAGTTCCATTGCCAAACCTTTTTTTCCATTCCCTTTGATACGACTCCAATAACTGCTTTTCAGTGCTGGTAAAGATTTAAGGTTGTAACGGCTGATTTTGGTAGCCCTGTTCTCATTGTTCTACCTATCAGCGGCTGTTCAGGGGACACTCCAAAATCCTCATATGTTTCATCAAACAACTGCTGTACTTCAGTAGTATAATTAATCCCAAAAGAAGTTTGAATAAACTCATAACAGCTCAATTGTGTATTAAAAGTGCATATCTGCTCTTATATCTGAATTTGTTTTAAGCAGTTTCAGTGTGTCTGTGCATGTATTTGACAAATAAAATGTTTTAGGTATTGTTTTAGGAGGTTCTGAGTACTGAGCATAATGTCCATAGCTTTTGTTTTGTACAAGACATGATGTCTTGCACAAACGTAATGTTATAAAGACTTAATAAAAAAAGAAATTTACAGCAAAAGTCACCATCCTTTATACAAATTAATTCTTTTTTTTTCATGAAGCTTAAGTGCAATACTATATTCATAGCTTCCTCCATGATTGCCAGCATTATGATGATGCTTATTTTGTTCAAAGTAATGATGCCAGTTTCCATTTTCATCTGCTCCAAACCCAAATACACTCACCTGGAAAAGAAAGAAAGAAAGAAAGAAAATAATAATGTCTAAATATTAATGTGAACTCATTAGTATTCATAGACATTTGCATATAAATTGGAAACTTTGTGAAAGTGCTAGTTTCATCTTTACTTTTCATGCAAATATTTTGAAAATCAGTTCAAGTATCAGCACTGTTTGGATGATAAGTGGAGCTTTGCTGTAATTTTTGCTGTGTATTGTATAGGCAGTAATGATCAAGGAAGGTAGGTCTTTCAGAGAAACCTATGTAGAGAAAAGTTTGTGTGATCTAAAAAAGTGATATAACTAGATGAATGTGTGCTAGATGTCCTGTTTACATAACATAACGTAGTCTGGCTGATAATAAGATTTAAACTTGTTTTGTTTGTTAGGATATTGATAAAGGATAATAATTTATTGGATATTAATTTGTTGTAAAGTCGTACCTTTACCATCCCTCACATGAAACTGAACCATTTTTTCACTATTAGTATGAATGCCAATGCCACTGCACTATAAAAACCACAGTCAGTCAGTTACAAGTGATCATATATAATAATCATGCAAAATCATAAATTGCAAGCGCTATCAACCAAGCGCTCAAATGTGGCTTAACAGGCCTATAAAAAAGCAAAATGCTATTTCGGCATTTTTTTCTGTTCAATATATCCTGCCATGACTTCTTAGCTCTGTCCCACTTCCCACTTTAAACACTTATATAGTCACTATTTGTGGTGTCTGAAACAGTATAGTGGAAATTATTATTCAATTCCATAATGCATAATGTATAATTATTGTACTGTATATATTGGTCATGATTTTTGAATGATGCATTGCATTTTTTTTTAAGCGACAAGTTAGTATTCAGTTTTACCTGGTCACAGATGTGCAAGGCAAATATGAGTGTAACAAAACCAGTGGATGGGTATCTGCCGTGTTTCTGCAGCCATCGCTCTTGAATATATTTCAGAAAACCAGGATGGAAGATCATCACCTGATGCCATATAAAGAAATCACATCGAAATAGCATTTATAAGTATTACTTACATATAATACTCAAACATCTCTTTAGATTAAATGCCTGATAGGCTATTTTATTGGTTGATTAACATGTTGAAGCACTGACTGACTGATGGCTACTCACCTTGTCCCTGTTTGCTTTTATACTGGATTTTACTGGAACATATGTTCTAAAGAGAAATGAAATTATGTTGTTATGGCATACTTTGAACAACTGCGGTGCTTCTAGGGCAAACTTTATTTACTGTATGAAAATATAAAAAGGTTGTCAACATAAAAAAATAAGAATAAACCTACAGGCTGAAGTAGGAGTATGCACTGATGAAATAAAGTGATGTCTTTATGGTAAAAGTGTTGAAGCATGCTTAAAAGTAAAAGTAATGACAAATTTTACACAGCTGAATTTGACAAGAGAATCATCATATGTCCCCTCTTTTGTTAAAGCAGTCTCACCGATCGATGTGTTTTGTCGTAAAGACGCTGATGAGCCACTGCAGATCCACAGTCTTGAAAGGGATCAGCACCATGTGAGTGGAGTTGTCCATGTCTACGGCACTCTCGGGGTAGATGATCCGGTGAGTGGTTCTAGATCCCACGTCCCGCTCAAAGCCTTCAGTTGGGCCCTTATTTATCCTGACAAAATGATTTAGGCATGATGTTTTATGTGCCCTTCGAAGGAGTGCATCTGCGACACGTTTTATTGACTAATTAAAGTCTAATTCATTCTGAGATTGTGCGTGTGTGCCACGAGTCTATATTTGCAGAGAACATATAATTTGTCAGGACCTTTATAGTAAAAAAAAATTGTCCTGTCTGTCTTCACACTAACAAATTTACTTTTAATGTCTCATGTGGTTAAGTTCAGCTCTTCTGACCACTTCACAGTCTTTTGAGGACTGTGTCTTGTTTACATGTTGGTCCCTCTGGACCTTAGTGTTTGCGCTGTCTCTACAGACACCATCTTCCAGGGGCTGGATTCCACTCTCAGACATCAGCAGCAATTTCTCTGAGTTAACAAAACCATCGCGATCTTGTTTTTGTTTCCAGAGGCATTCATGTGGGACATTTCAGGTGTTGATGTAAACACATAGTATGTTGGAAGCATGCACCCTGTGGCTCCTATTTAAATGAACTTTTTAATGCAAATTGCTTTATGCAAAATTAGACCTGCCCAGATACATTCACTCCACAACCCTGACCAAGTTATCATTACAATTATATTGTGGTTAATTTAGCTTTTGGTTTAGTATGCGACTTGCAATGCCCATAGAACATAATATACAACACAAAACTTGTGCAGGTGAATTTTAGCATTATAGGACACTCTCATATCTAGAAGATAGAATGTATGAAAAAAGTTATTCTAGTTATAGACTACCTGCAGTTAACAGCTCTGTCACTTACCTAATGACAAGATCATGGGCATCAATGAGCGCACCATAGTGGGATCCTTTGAGGTTCCCAGAATTTCCCACAACAGCACAGGTTCTACAGCGGCCTGGGCCAGCATCTGAGTAATCCTCTTCATTTGGGAAGATACCAAATAACATCTCTGCTACTGCTTTATAGTTCACTCGACTCTTATACTGTAGCTTCTGTTCAAATATTACAGAAGAACAATCAGGATTAACAAAGACATATTCTCTGCTAAATTACAAGTTTTTATCAGCAACTAGGCTGTTTTTCTTCAAGATATCACACATCGAATTTGGTTTTAATAATCAGTGTCTGTAATGACACAGCATAAAGAATCCTAACATTATGGCCATCAGCCGAGGCACTTACTTGCCACCACCAATAGAGGGCATTGCTGAGTACACAGTTTTTCCTAGTCAGTAAGGGTTGGGCGTAGGGGTCGTAGCGCTTTTGGAACCAGGTATCACGAGCGATGTCTGACACACATTGACCACATGCACAAGCTCCAAAGAGAAGTCTTTGTACTGAAGGTCGAGTGAATATAAATATGCAGATGACTGCACTCACACTTAAGATGATGTATCGGGTTCTTCTGGCCCCAGAGCACGGCATCTTTTACTCATCTCCTCAGCCCTTCAACAAGAAAAGTATTTCAGTAATTAGTATCTATATGCTGTATAATATACTTAATGTTTATCATATTTCTTTAATTAATAGCATTGCCCCAGGCATGCTAAAATAGAAAGCTATATTGTTTGAAATTTAGCAGTTCAGGTTAAATTTGTAAATTGTCTCCAAGAATTGCACTTCACCTGAGCTGATAAAATCAATATAGTGATATAAAATAACCAGTCATATTAAAAATGTACCAAAGTACCAAGTAATACCAAGTATTCCAGCAACTGAAAACTGTAGTTATTCAAAATAACTTACCTATAGTAATCATCTTGTCAAAAGGTTGAACAGCTTTTATAAAAAAAACAACACTTTGGCTGATGATACACTGGGAAAATTAAGGCAATGTTGCCATCAATGGGCCAACAGGAGAGACAAATGGCCCATGACCAGATACAAATTTGTTACCCATTCTCAATAGGAAAGTCCCCAAGCAACATTGTTAAAAAAAATTTGCCCAGGAAAATTGCTCAAATAATTGTCCTGTGTATCATGAGCCTTTGATTTACTTAATGTAAATATAGTTTATATAGAGTTTCAACCCACCTATGCAGATGTGGAGAGCAGAAAGACAGATGTGCGTCTCAAGTGTTTCATCATTAATCTTACTTTCACAAGAATGGATTATGGCTCATCAGCGAGACCTGACTTTCAGGTAGTTAATGGTTGAACATGTGAGTGTGGGAGTGTGTGTCTGCCTTTACATAGGAATGGAAAGATTTGAATACCTACAAATAAGCCTGGCATGTCTTTTTCTTTTCAACATGACATCCAGTCCTTAACCTGGATTTCATTGTAAAGTTTAAAAGCCTCAAACTACACAAAGGTCTTTTGGATGCCTTGTTTTGTGAGTAAGAAAACAGCTAGTTTTGTACCCTGTACAGAAATGTAACACATGCCATTCATTGCCCTACATTAAAAGAAAAAAAAAAAAAAAAAAAAAATTATTGATTTTTTTTTTATTTATTGATTTATTTTTATTGTAACACTCTATGTATGTTAAATACACTGCTCAAAAAATGAACACAACACTTTGAAACACATCGGATGTTAACGGGGGAAATATCATTTTGGATATCTACAGTATACTGATATGGACTGGGTAATGTTTTAGAAAATGAAAATTATCAACCAGAGGGCTGAAAAGACATGAAAATTAAGGTAAAAAATTATGCAGCAGGCCAGTATATTTAGCTAAAATCCCATTGCAGCAACTGAAAATGGTACATAGTAGTTTGAGCACAGGGAAAAGACCAGATACTGGTCCTGCTGATGGGTTAAACACCTTTTATGGCCTTGTCCAGCTCTCCTAGAGTAAACTGCCTGTCTCCTGCATCTCCTTTATGCTTCTGAGACTGTGCTGGGAGACCCAACAGACCTTCTGACAATGGCATGTACTGATGTACCATCCTGGAGGAGTTGGACTGCCTGTATAAGATGTGTGAAATATGTGAAAAAGTTAGAACACCCCATTGAATTCAATGGTTTTATGTATCAGAACACAATAAAACATTATTTGGTTCATGTCAGTTCTTAAAATGTGGAAAATAGAACATCAGTTATTAACGCCATGTTTTTAACCTTTCAGAAAAGCTATGGGTGACCAAGTTAGGACACCCTATAATTCAGTTGCCTGTAGAGGCACTTTTAGCTGCAATAACTGGATAGCTGGAATTAATCTTTTTGACTTTATCAGTCTCTCTGATGGTTCTTGAGGAATTTTGGCCCATTCTTCTATGTAACATTGCCCCAGTTTAATGAGGTTTGTGGGCATTTGTTTATTCACAGCTCTCCCCACAGCATTTCAGTCATGATAAAATCTGGACTTTAATTGGGGTACTAAAACACCTTGACTCTCTACTTTTCAGCCGATCGATTGTAGATTTGCTGTTTTGTTTGAGATCATTGCCCTGTGGCATGACCTGATCTTAGATAGACATGCCACATTTGTCTTAACTGAGGCCTGTGGAGCCTGCGGTGAAGTTGGGATGTATGCCATTTACAGTGTGTTCACACGGGGCGTCAGTGTCAACGCTTCCCATTGACCTTGAATGGGTGACGTCAAGTGTTGCCAAAAAGAATTGTGGATCCATCGACGGCACTCCACTGGCATTGCTTGCGGCAGATGTTGATAATTTTTCAACTTCTGCTGCGACCAATGCCCATGAAGCGCCGACGACGAAAGCCTCAGCCAACCAGGATCACTCTGTGCAAATACAGCAGCCATGCGGCAGCCAATCACGTTCATCCTGTTCAAGAGCAGCAAACTGAGGATCCGAGTTTTTGTTGTTGAGTTCCTGTCAAATATCATTGGCTGAGGCTGCTATGACCATGGTGTCAGTGCCAAACTTCAACCACACCTTACATCAAGCGTTGACGCTGACGCCCCATGTGAACACACCGTTAGCGTTATACTGTCTGATTTTGGGATGCTTTTATGCTGATGTCTACTCCTGGCAGGATTGGTGTCTGTTATGAATGTCTCCTACTTGTGGATAATCTACCCATCATGAGTCGGAGGTAAGACAAGGAGAGGCGGATCCATGTGCAGATTTTATTGAGACAACTCAAGATACAGGCAAGCAGGGTCGATCAACAGCGAATAATCCAAATACGTAGCAGAGGTCGGGCAAACGGCAAACAGTATCAAGAGTGAGAGTCCAGTGCAGGCTAGATCGAGAACGGGGAACAGAAAGATAAACACAGGGAACACAGAGGGCTTGACGTTTTGCAAATAACAAGTTTCGGGAGGAAGCGCTGGACGAAACGATCATGGCGGCATCGCTTATCCAATCAATCTCCTCGTTACTCCTGCCCAATCCTTCCTACCAACTATAAATAACTTTGTTTCCTATACTTCCGCTTCTCGTCTTCGTGCATGGACGCACTCAGAGGCGTGTGCACGGGACAGCCCATGACTGCACCGCACATTCGCTTTGCCCCGAGTCCCACAGACAAGCCGTCTAAATGCTGATTACTTCATCCGAGCTTGATCAAGAGGACCCAGCTCCTCTTCCAGCCTAGCCAGCCCTCAGCCAGCCAGCCTGAATTCCCATGGGAGCCCTTCCAATTCGAGGTCGCATGCTTGCGCGCTCTTAGATCTCTTTCTACTCGCCATCCGCCTAAGCAATCCAAGTGAAAGAATCCACACCACTCTCCCACCCTCTTCCACCCTTTTCCTCAGCCCCGGAAGCAAAACAAGCCTAGCGTTCCCACTTCTCAATCGCAAGTAGCCAGAGGTGGTCGAAGTACACAAATCAATTACTTGTGTAAAAGTACAGATCCATACTATAAAATATTACTCCAGTAAAAGTAAAAGTACTCCTTTTTCAACTTTACTCGAGTGAAAGTACAAAAGTACTTGTTTTTTTTAATGTATTTAAGTAAAAAAGTACTGATATTTTTAACATTTTTTTTCATAATCTTACTGCTCAAAATATCTGAGATTTTTGATGAGCATGATGCAATAATGTTTAATGTGAAGCTTACAATGTACGTTACCTGAGAGAAAACAAATTTTAAAGTCTAATTTTCACCAGTTAGAAAAAAGTATTTTGAAGCGTAGGCTTTTGTTTTGTAAAACGAAGAATAAGTTAGGAAAAACATTTGAAGCAAAATATAATATTTTGGGTTTTTTTCTCAAACCTTGTCTGTTGTAAACACTCCTGGCCAAATGCCCCCAGAGGGCATTGCTTCAGACTTGTACACACAAAATTTTAATTACTGTCTCTGAATATCAAATCCTTTCTTTTCCCCTCAGATGTTATATTATATATATATATATTTTAACATTATCTAAAAATGACTATAAATTTGCTCCAGTTGTAACGATGGTACTCAGGGAAAGCACGGAGAGAGTCTTCGATAGAAGAAAACATATTTAATTTATATCACGTGGAATATTTACAAGCAAAAACACAGTTACATTTAACAATGACGAACACAGACTGAAACACAGGGTAGGCTTAAGTAGGGGAGACAATCAACTCAAATGAGGGAGACACACCTGAACAGAATAGACAATCAACTGGAAACTGGGTCACAGGGAAGCACATGGGGAGAATAGACCAAAACACGGAACATAAACAAATGGGGATGTTACAGTTCGCCCCCTCCTAAATAGGCGCGACTAGTGCCGTATAGAAACAACAGCGGAGGGAGGGCGGGGGCTCTGGAGGTGGGAGTGGAGTGAAGGAGGGAGCAGAAACAAAGAACAAAAAACAACATGAAAGTCCATGGTGGAGTGGATGGAGGAAGGAGCCACGGAGGAGTTCGGAGAGCGAGGAGGCAGAGAATGATGCGGCAGCCAGCGAAGCAGCAGTCCCAGGGCGGAGTCGACGGAGGGAGGAGCCATGGTGGAAGCAAGACTGACGACTCCATGGAGCTGACCGACGGAGATGCCGCAGGAGGAGAGGGAGCCCAGGATGGAGTCATGCCGCCAACGAGCCGGGGTAAAGCCGCAGATCCGGAGGGCCGATGCAGGACGGAAGATGTAGCCGGCTCACGCACTTGGTCAGGATCGGGCTGTGTGGCGCTGGTTTGCTCAGTCGCTGCTGGCTCCGGCTCTCTGGCTGGCGTGGGCTCGTGCAGCATCCCCGGAAGCGCTGGTGGTCGGCGAGTCACTCGCCGTGGAGCGGGAATGGGTCGGTGCGTTGGCTGTGCTGGGCTTGGACCTCGCTGCAGCGATGCGGAGGGCTAAATGCATTTTAATAAAACATCTCAGGGTTATGAATATAACCCCTGTTCCTTGAAGGAATGAGACACTGCGTCAAAATGCTTTGGGAACGCCTCCAGCGTGACCATGCTCTGAAACTGCTGTGTAAACTGTCCAATGGAGTTGCGAGATGTCACCCGTAGGTGACGTCATCGACCAAGAAGGATAAGAGCATGTGCAAAGCAGTGCATGCGAGCCCTCAGGCATGAAGCAAGCGCCCAGAAGGGGGCGCAAGGGGTGTGGCAAGAGACCTAGTGTCTCATTCCTTCAAGGAACAGGGGTTATATTCATAACCCTGAAACGTTCCTTTTCAGGAACTCACACTGCGTCAAAACGCTTTGGAAACAAGATACCCACGCCCCCAGACCCCCAAGCCCCTGCCCAGTGTGGATGCAGCACACTTAAGGAACGAGGACCACCGAGCCTGGAGTAGCTGGGAGATCTAGCCCGTAGAACCTCGCAAAAGTCAAAGGGGGAAGACCAACCCGCCACTCTGCAGATGTCCGGAACCGAGACACCTGCTAAGAAGGCCTTTGAGGCCGCCACACCTCTGGTTGTGTGAGCTCTGACTCCCATCGATGAGGGGAGACCAGAAACCTCATAAGATAGCCCCCAGAATCCATCTGCTCAGGGTCTGCATAGAAGCAGGCAATCCCCTACGAGGAGGGCCAAAGCATACCAGCATTTGGTCCGACTTCCTCCAGAGAGCAGATATGCGTATGTAAATATGGACACAAACAATGCAGCTCTTTTTTTTGAAGTACTACTGGCCTTGGTGGTACTGAAGGAACTTTAGGAACATAACCTGCTAATGGTTAAAGGAAGACTTTAGCCAAACCGGGCGCAAAGTCCACACAAGAAGAGGCCACGGAACGGGCCTGTAGGTCCCCTACTCTCTTCAAAGAAGCCAAAACCAATAAGACCGCAGTCTTAAAGGTCAGGAGACGTCAGATACCTGCTCTAACGGTTCAAAGGGGGCTCGAGTGAGAGCTTTAAGCACCACTGCCAGGTCCCAAGTCGGAACTCTGGAGCGAATAGGAGGCCTCAGCCTCAGTGCACCACGAAGGAAACGCACCACTAGCGGTTTCCTGCCCACTGAGTGCCCGTCAACAAAGGAGTGGAAAGCCGAGATTGCCGCCACATACACCTTGACATACACATACACGTGGAGTGGGCTATCTCTGTGGATAGTCTAGCCTGCAGGAACTCCAGAACTGTACCAATCGGGCAGTTAACTGGGTCCTGCTGACAATTTTTTCACCATGAAGTAAAAAGTTTCCCCTTCAGGGCTTACAGGTTCCTCGTGGAAGGAGCTCTGGACTGTAGAATAGTCTGAACCACCTCGATTGACAGACCTGTGGCTATGAGGTGCGCCCCCTCAGAGGCCAAACCCATAGATTCAGTTTCTCTGGGCAGGGGTGCAGAATTGTGCCCTGTGCCTGAGAGAGAAGGTCCCTCCTGATCGGAATTTTCCAAGGAGAGCCGTCAAGGAGGGAAATGAGGTCGGAAAACCATACCTGACACAGCCAGAATGGAGCTACTAACAGTAGACTGACCATATCCTGGCAGATTCTTGCCAGACTCCTGGGATTAGACTTATCGGGGAAATGCGTACAGACGAAGCTTCAGCCATGTCTGAGCCATAGCATACAGACCCAACGTAGCTGGATGACTAGAGAACTAAGATAACTAAATGTCCGAAGGGCACATTTTATACTCTCCTGAGTCGCAAACAAGTCCACCTCTGCCTTGTAGAAGACTGTCCAGATTTGCTGCACGACATCTGGATGAAGCCTCCACTCCCCGGGCCTCAGCCCATGTCTTGACAAGAAGTCTGCCCCCGTGTTTAAGTGTCCCGGAACCTAGACTGCTCTCACCAAGAGGGGTGTGCTCTGGGACCATACCATAATCTGGTGTGCCAGCTCGTACAGGGGGTGCGAACACAGACCTCCTGGTTGTTGATCTAAGAGACCGTAGCTATGTCGTCAGCTCTCAAACTAACACATGCTGGTCTCTTAGATCTAGGAGAGAGTTCATTACACCAAACACGGACAGCATCTCCACGCGGTTTACGGTAGAAATATGGTGACCTCTCCACAGACCACGGGCTGGGCAGCCACTCATGACCACCCGAACTGGTGAGGGACGCGCCGTCTCGAGTCCCCCCAAGACCGGGCCCTATTCAGGAACTCTGGGTTACTCCACATAACCAAGACACCGTCGGGAGATCTTGATCGTTTGAGGGGAATTCTCCTCGGAGAAAACCCTTGTCTCTGATCGCTGGAAAGGTTTAGTGTACAGTACACCTAGCGAAATCATGCTAGAAGCTGCTGCCATTCAACCCATCAGCCTTTGAGAGAACTTGAAAGTCAGTGAATGACCTTCCCCACTCTTCTGACTGTTGTGAAAACCCAGTCAACTCAAAAAAACAAATCGTGCCCGCTCCGTGACCGAATTCCAGATCACGCCCAGACAAGTGGTCCTCTGACCCGGAGAAAGCACACTTCCCTTGGCATTTTAGTCTTGGCCCCAAACGTTCAAGTGAGCGAGGACAGCATCTCGATGCCTGTAAGCCTCGCTCTGTAATCGGACTAGAATCTAGCCAGTCGTTGCTGTAGTCAAAGACACGGAAACCCTGAGGCCGGAGCTAGGACCACATCTACTAATTTCGTAAAATGAACAGGGTGAGCCACAGGGAAGGACCGATATTAGTAAGCTTTTCCAGACAGCAAACCTCAGGCACTTCCTATAAGAAGGATGGGTCTGTACGTGAAATACACGCCTCAGATCTATCATGACAAACCAGTCATCGGACCTGATTTGGAACATGGCTTTAGTACAATCCGGATTCCAAAAAAGTTGGGACACTAAACAAATTGTGATTAAAAACTGTATGCAATGATGTGGAGATGGCAAATGTCAATATTTTATTCAGAATAGAACATAAATCACAGAACAAAAGTTTAAACTGAGAAAATGTATCATTTTAAGGGAAAAATATGGTGATTCAAAATTTCATGGTGTCAACAA
>JAUCMU010000157.1:346736-362003 GCA_032275025.1 Enteromius treurensis
AGTATGTTATGTCCATGTACTGAACTGTTATTATTCAACCATGCCAAGGTAAATTCAGTTTTCCATTCTATGGCACCATTAAGGAGGGGAGCTGATGGGGAACACCTGTGCGTAATTAGTCTCAAAATGGAGTTTGTAGAATTAATAATCAGGTGAGGGTGCCCTCCGATTAGAGAGAGCCACAGAGGTCTGATTCGTGACTGTATAAAAAAATAGTGAAATTGCTTTGCTTATTTTACAATGTTAGAAATTCAACACACATTATATTATGTATTATAGCCTTTTGTAGTCAATTAACAAAGAGTAAGACACCAGTTTGTTTCCCAACATATATGACCATGATCCTTTGAAACAAAAACAAAAAACTGGTGTAATATACCATGTTTAAGATTCAGTCAGCATTTACTTCACATTTACCTCCCATATGTTTACCTATTAATTAAATAAATAAGAGAGACTGAATAGTCTGTGTCCTTTTTTGTTCCACAAAATGAAGACATGCAGGTGAGGATCAACATTAGTCATTCTAAATACAACTGTGAGTCAGTTGTGTTTAGAATGACTAATGTTGATCCTCCTATAGAAGTATGTGGCTCGTTGCTTGGAGACATGTGAGACATGAAAACAAAGTGTTTTAAATCTCTGACTGGATTTAGCCTAATCATTGTCTGAATTTTAAAAATCCCTTTGAGTTCAAGTGATACATTGAGGATGTTCAATCCCCATACTACCATACACCAGAACTTAGTATCAACCCTTACAAAATACAGCTAATCTGTTGTGTCTGTTTAAGCTTACATTTAAAGTCTTCTGTTTTGAGGTTTAGTCACAGCCTCTTGATTGTCATGTGTTTCCCATGCCCTCTTGTGATCTTCCCCTGTTCAAAGATACATCTTGCATGTTTATTGATGACTTGATTTATTAAAAAAAAACATATCTGTGCATTGCTTCTAACACAGAATTGTGTACCGGATATTCACCAAAATGGTGTTACAGTGACGTTACAGTGCCGAATCGTTGAATAAAGTCTTTCCATACAAAAAGTATTCTCGAACAGCTTAATAACGTTACGGTTGAACCAATGATAGACTATTCTGACAATATCTTTTATACTTTTCTGGACCTTGACAGTGTTCATTGCTTGGCAGTCAATGGGATAGTAACAAGCCTTCTGGTTTTTATCCAAAATGCCTTAAATTGTGTGTTGAAGATGAACAAAGCATTTACTGGTTTGTAGTGACATGGGGGGAAGTGATTAATGACAAAAGTTTTGGGGTGGAGTGGAAACAGGACCTTTTCAGAAGTATTTTACCAGAATTAATTTAACAGTATGAGAAGTAAATTGCCAGAATGATGCTGTGTGTGAGCGCAGAATGACATTAATGCATTGAGATGACGTAAGATGTCTAATAAATTTCTTTTTAATAATTAGCCTATTTATAATATGTATGTTCATGTTTAAATTTTTATGTTTATTTATACATTTTTAATAATATAGAACGAAAGGTTTTTTTTTTTTTTTGAGAAACTGGGATGGTGCCCCCCTGGGAGCTGGTGCCCCTACACATGCGTACTCTGCGTATAGGGAGCGGCGGCACTGCTGCCAAACAACGTGTATTTTCCCCTTCAGAGCTCAATTGTTTTACCCCATTGGGCTACTTTTTTGAACATGGACTCAGCAGTTGCTCTGTTATGGCTCAGGGGAATCGTGAGCTCCGCCGTAGTCTCCTGATCCTCAACTGCCCCAGGTCTCCTCTGCACTGGGTGAATGGCCTGGGAGCCAGTGTGGCCCACGCTGCTCTGCAGTATTTTTATGTTGTTCATTAATAAAAATCGATTAGTTTTGACTTGCAAAGTGATTTGCCTTGCATACACTCCTACCAAAAAAAAACATGCTTACTACAGTTAAACCACAAATTAACAATTTTGCAACTCTTTATAGTTCCACCATGGTATTTGTATTAAAACTCTGGTTACACAAACAGCAATCAATACACAAAAACATGATTAATATACTTTTACCATAGGCCTAATTATACCATGGTTAATTTTCCTTAGGGCAAAACCTATGATAATGCAAAAACATGTTCAGTGGTAAGGTTTTTCAATAAAGATGTTAAAGATGTATTATTGTATTAATTTTGTTGTCTCAGTTATCTTCCTAAAATAAAAAAAAAAAAAAAAAAACACAACACAGAGGGATACAGAACTCAGAGATTTATTTCAAGATGCAAATAATGAAACTGTACACTTGAATTGTACTTTTTATGTGTCAAATAATACAAATGATATATACAAATACGATTTACAAATGTACATTTAAATAGTTTATTAATCATTTACCACTGACAACTTCTAAATAACTAGTTTTGTAAATAACGTAATCATTTCAAAGTGATAAAGTATGAAAATACAATTATTAAACATTATAGATATGCTCAAGAACAAAACATTTATAGCTGCATTTATAAACTGCTTTCTAATGCCTATTAATGTTGGATCAATGTTTTATAAAGGATAAATTGACTCATTACTAATGCTTTACTATTGATTCATAGTTTGCAGTTATCATAAAGTGTTACTACATTTTATTAAATTCATCAAAATAAATATTGTATAAAACATTTAATTAAGTTTTATTTTAAATAAAATGTTTACATAGTAAATTTTTTTTTTACATTGTGAAATAAAACAAAGTACAAAAAAACAAACAAACAACTCACATCCACATTATGTGATAAGCTATTGAACATTTAGATTTGTATATATATAACAAAAAATTACATTTTAAAGGTTGTTTTCGCCCTCACAACAATAAAAAAGTTTATGATTTATTATGTTTCACGTTTTATTTAAACTTGGAAAGTTTAGGAACCCCTTTGTTCGTCTCAAATGAAGAATAGCCCATTTTCACGATCGTTTGTTTGTTTGTTAGTTAACAATTTTGTATGTTTTTAAGTGAATGAATATTTTCATGGGCGCTAATAACCCACCTGCCCATTCAGAGTAACAGCGCATAGTCGAATATTAACATTTAATTACGCTGGTGACGTTCAAAGCTCATTTCAACATTCCCTCGACAAACACGGGATGTGTGGTAGTGTTTTGACTCAGGTGCCTGCAGGGCTCCATCGCTTCCTCGGTTGGACGCGTAACAGGATGCGCTTTGGGCGTGGATCTATAAATCTAGCGGATCACAGCAGACTGGAGAGAGTCTAACGGTCCTCTTCTGCAGCACAGCTCACGTACTGTACATAAGGAAACATGAACAAAATCCTTCTCGGAGTCTTTGCAGTTGCGCTTTATTTCGCAGTGGGTAAGATACAGTTTTTGTATTATTTCTCTGTGTCTAAACCTACTTAACGATATTCAATAAGTGAACGCTGTTTGAATAGCAAATTAAATTGTGGATTATTTGTAATTGTAGATTGTCTGTTGTTTATTTCTTGTTGGCTTATTCGTGTGATGAATGAGCTACTTTTATTCCACACTCTCAGGAAAAAAAAGGTAGCATACAAAAGCTGTCACTGGGGCGGTACCTTTTCAAAATGTACACTTTTGTTCAAATATGTACACTTCAAGTATGTACCTTTTAAAAAGGTAACACTCCAGTGAAAGATTTTGTCCCTTTATTTCTGAGAGTGCTCATGATACAGTCATTGTGGGGTGCAGGGATCTGTGAGTAATGAAAATATTTAATTTAGAAGCCTGTGGTTTATGAGTCATTCTCCTATATTAAAGTGTTGCTTCTGGTGATTTGGGTCTACACCAGGTTTCTGAAAAAGAATATTCTGGTTTTGCAGACTTTTTCTTCTTCAAAAGCAGACAGTAATGTAAACTGTTAGAATATTGTTTTTATTCATGCTGCTGTCCACTTGTGGATGTGTGCTCGTTTTTGAGAGAGACACAGGTTAGCTTGAGGCAGAGAGACCCACCCAGTTCACAAAAGAACTTGGCAGAACTTTCCCGCTGATGATGAACCAGTCCGTTTGGCTTTAGACCACAGCTCTGTAGTTTTCAAATATTGGATTATGTTAAAAATGTAGTGTAATCTCACTTTTATTTAGTTTTATGCTCCTGTTGTTAGTTAAAAAAAAACACACACACATAGAAGGTCTCAAATGAAAATCTACCTAATTGCAGGTTTTCCCGGCACCTCACCGGGACATATTTTCATACATTAGGACTAAGTACACATCATCATTTGCATTGCATTAAAATAAACACTGAGGTTTGTTAGCACTAGTCATTCGGATAGATTTGTTTAAGGATGGTATTGTAGATTAGAAGTGGAAAGCAGAAGAAAATTACATTTACATTAAGTACCTTATGTGCAAAGACAATATGGGGACAAAACTTAGGTAAGATTTTAAAGAAAATAAATATTATTTGCCCACAGATTTTCTTGTAAAACCAAATGCCACCTTAAAATACCAAGTGATGCATTATTTTCCTCTCAGATGAAAATGGAACATGTTGGAAAATTATTTGCAGCAAACTTATGGGAAAATGTGTTCAAAATAGCATTCAGTATAACGATATAGCAAGTGTTCAAAACAGGGGGCGCTGTTGGTTCAGTTATTACAATATACAATCTACAAAAATACAAAGTTACCCTTAAGGGAAAAAAAGTGTATCTACACTTCAAGCTACTTAGGTATGCACCAGTACAAAGAATCATAAAAAGAGTTTGTATACTGTTTACATTGTCTCAGTAACTATAATTTGTCAAATATACTGCACCATTTTACAGCTCTGTTAGCACAGCTATTATGGAAAAAGGTCTTTTAATTATAATAAATCTAAACCAGGGCTGGCCAGTCCTGTTTCTGGAGATCTATTTTTTGCAAAGTTCAGCATAAACCCTGTTCAAACACAACTTTACCAGCTAATTAAGATCTCCATGATAATTTGATCATTACAGACAGGTATGTTGGATCGTGGCTGGAGCTGAACTCAGGTAAACAGATCTCCAGGAACAGGACTGGGCACTCCTGGTCTAAACAACAACATAAAATCACCACAAATCTAAGTTTTGGTTGCTTTCCCAATCCAGTTATCAAAGAGTTGAAAATGTGTTCCTATTTGTTAAATAGATTTCTCTACTAAATATATTCTCTAATAAAGATGAAATTACATAATGAACAAATTAACTATAATCTGCATCATTTATTTATGTTAGATATGTATTGTACATTTAATGAACCAGTCTCCTATCTCTCACTGCTACGTAAAAATGCTAATAAATTTATCGTCTGATGCTTCTGATAACATTCAGCAGCCTGAGGCAGCATGCTGTCAATCAGTCTGCATTCTGATCTTATCTAACGCTTTCACATGTCGTAGTATATATGTTATCACCTAACACACGCTTCTTTCTCTTTAAAGCTTATACTGTTATTTTCATATACGTTATATATTACGTTAAGATCATGTTTCAATAAGATATTTAGTAAATTACCTACTGTATATATCAAAAACTAATATTTAATTAGTAATATGTATTGCTTAGAACTTCATTTAGAGAACTTGGTTTTTCTCAATATTTAGATTTTTTTGAAGGTACCAGTTTTTTTAAACAGTTGTATCTCAGCCAAATATTGTCCTTTTATTCAGCTTTCAGGTGTTGTATAATTCTCAGTTTCTAAAAATCGGCCCTTTTAAGATTGGTTTTGTGCTCCCTGAATGTACAACAGTTTACTCATCCAATTGTTATGCAAAGATAATATTCATGATAATTTGTGCTGAAGACAAACTGTTTTAGCTAGTATATTGTTTGTGTGAAACCTAATTAGTGTTTTAATAAAGAGCAATCTTCAGAATTTCCAGTGAGAATTTTCCAAAAGGGCTTTGTATTCTCTAGCTGATTCTGTGAACTCTTACAAACCAACCAGGTAATGTTTTACACAAAACTGTGAGTCACTGTGGAAAACCTTTTGCCAACATATTTTTCATGTAAAACTTAGAATCTTGAAGAGACGACGCAGCCGCTCAGCAACCGCTAGGTTGGTAATCCAAGGACTATTTGTTCTGAACAGTATCAGGCAGCTTTGTGTGTCAAAGTCTTTGTAACCTCCACCCACCCTGCAGCTGCTCCAAAGAAGATCAGATCTGGTGGAAAACAGGTTCAGCAGGAATTGATGAAAGGCATTTTACAGAAAACAGGGTTGAACATCATAATTAACTGAACTGTCACAAAGTCAGGTTAGTGCTTGAAAAGATCTCGCAAAACCAAAAATAAAACTGAAGCACACCTGAATCTTCAGGCATGTTGGAGAATGAAAAAATATGTGTTTGTTTTATCAGTTAGTAACTCATTGTATAACAAAGTGCTGGCTGAGAGAGTTTAATGGCTCAGACAATTCGCTTCTTCACCTTTTCTGTCCTGCTGCATGTTTCAGAACCCTGTCAGTGAACTGAGACTTGGATTCTTGAGTATACTGTATGGTGCAGTTGCTGTATGATATATGTATGTTTTCATTGTGTGAGTTTGTGTGTGTGTGTGGACAGGGTGTTTAGTGTAGCTGTAAAAAAAAAAAAAAAACTGAAATTAAAAAGTCAGTTTACCAAAAAAAAGTGGTCAAAGATTAAAAAAAAAAAAGATTACTAAATATAGGTAAATAATATTTTCTCCATTTAGTGGTAAGTCTATAATTGTTATTTTAAAAAAAAAATTGCACAAGAATCCCTGATGTAATGAAATGCGGAGGGTGGAGAGGAGTATTTCACTGCTGTAATCCTTCATCCATAAAAGGCTTTAACTTCCACCCTGGGTGTGACCAAAACCAGTTTGTGGAGATTTTGTTTTCTTTTGTAAGACTAACAGATCTATTCAGTTTCTGTGTGTGCGTGTGTGTGTGTGTGCCAAATGTCACCAAATCAACATTAAAGTCTAGTTTGTATGTGTGTTTCTGTGCAGGTTTATTTCATACACTTTTATGAGGACACTTAACTTAATAAACACACTAAATCAATCTAAAATAGCAAGAGGCTAGATTTAGGTGTAAGCGGATAGATTACTTTTATGTATTTTGGACTGAACTAATATCGTAGCTTAACTCTTGACTACATACACATACAATTCTTCATCCCTCTGCTGTTGTGAATGACATCATGTAGCAGAGTTACAGAATAGAGTGTATTGTCCCAAAGAAACCAGACCAGAACAGCAAGGTTTTATAGCGGTTTATTTTGTTACATGAATATTTCAGATACTTCATATGACTGACACACTCACCAGAATCTAGAGCACACACAGAGAGCAGAAAGAGTGTTGAGAAATGTTGAAAATGTTAATTTTTTGTTCCTTATTTGATGAGTTTAAGAAGCTTGAGAAACACGCTATTCAATAACTGTGTATTCATTTAGATACTGCTGAAACCTCTATTGTGGTTGTAAGTGCCTCCAAGACTGGAATACATTTCACAATTGATACCACATTAGTGACACTTTAAATTTCCCATGCATCTTTTGTCTCTCAGGACAGGCGCTGCAGTGTTATGAGTGTAAAGTGGGTTTCTGGAATTTTTGCATCACAAGCAAAAAGACATGTGATACTGGTGAGCAATGCTACAGTGGACTGGGGAAAGCTGGTGAGTTTATGCTCTTCAAAATCTCTTGAGCACCTTTTTTATTGGATTTAAAGCTTATTCTCTTTTACTTGCATCTCTTTTTCAGCTAAATTCGTTGATATTAAGAAAAAAGGATGTCTTGAAGTGTCCAAATGCAACAAAACTGAACAGGTCAACTTCCCAAACAACTCGACCAATGTTTACGAGATGACGAAGACGTGCTGCTCCACTGACCTGTGTAACTCAGCTCCAGGACACTTTGACATACCTGCCCTCAGCATGGCCTTCACTTCCATCAGCTCTGTCTTCATGGTCAAATTTTTCTTCTGAGGAGGATTATTTTAGCCCTCACACAAACACACCCACCCACAATATATATGCACACAACATCACAGATCAAACTATCCATACTAAACTACATTAATTTGTTGCATAACAATTTAAGGAATGATAACTCAAAATTGGTCACAAACTGGAATATGAAAAGTTTTTAGTAGATTGCCAAATAGTCATTTTAACGTACCATCAATTTAACATGGCAGGTATTAATTTTATATCTGCATTGAAAACCATTCTTGCTATAAACAAGCAATTCATCCAACTAACATTCAAACCAGCAATGAACAGTTATGTTGTTTACAAACACACACATTTACATTTACATTTCTTTAGGGGCACTTTGAGAAAGGATTCAGTTAATAATAATAATAATAATACCAGAAATACACCTTTTTTCATAGCAGTTTGCTTTGCATTCTTTTTTCTCCTAATGTCTGCATTTCACTTATGACACATGGTTTGCTAATAAGACTGGAGGGTTTGGCTGTCAAAACATAAATGTATGATTGCCACTTATTAAATAACGTAGTTTAAATGTTGGGGGTTTTAATCTATGGTATTGTACATGCCTATTCGTTTACACAGAATTTTCAAACATAACTCTAAACCATTTTTTTTTATTTGTAAAGCTGCCAACATGGTGTTTTATATTTTCTTAATTTGTTTGGTAAAAAATTAAAATAAATATGTGTAAAAGGCAAGTATGAATGTTTTTCTGGAGGTCAGTAGCGTCCACTGAAGTCAGCTTTGACAAATTACCTGTTTTAGTTGCCATCATAATTTGTGTCAACTTGCAAACATAAGAGCAATAAAATTTTAATCAAATTGTTTAACTCTTGTGGTTTATTATTGATGTATGTGTCCTTCTTGAGTTTCACAGTGACCAGACGAGTCCTTCAAGTTTTGCACAGCAAAGTTATTAAAATATTTAGTTTGAATATATTAATAAACTAGCGAATGTGATCACTTGCTTTATAAGAAGTAATACAAAGCAGCATTCATCAGCCATTAGGTATTTTTTACATTATTTTCAGCCACATGACACACACATGAAGCACAATTTAGCCCACAACCTCCATTCTGACAAAACCATTTTACACAGTACACTTAAACTGTGACATTTTTTTGCTTGCACTACAGAAATTCACATGTCCAAAAATTACTTTTAAGATGCAAGATTGATAACTTAAATTATACAATAAATAACAATATTCTTTGGTTTGTTTACAGCTCTCCATGGGCTCCATAATTACTTTTGTTTAGTTTTCCTAGATACAGGGAGTGACTCATTTACTCTCTTGCTCAACTTACCTCATTCAAATTTTTTTTGTTTTTTAATCCTATAACACTAAATGCATTTAAAGCATTCGGTGCACAGTAACACAAGCTATAGATGCCAATTTAGGCTTACCTGTTTGTTTATAGAAAATAGTTTGAGTCCTACTGAAAAGATCCTAAACTGAAGTAAAGGTGGAGTTTTTGCTGCAGGTATGAGATTGGGAATGAGCATTAAACCGACGAACAAGTTGACTGTTAAAGCATCTGGTGTTGTGTATTTATGTTTTTAAGTTTATGTTGTGAATATTTCAGTCTTAATTGGTTCCACTGTACAGAGAAAAAAAAGTACCTCTCACCTCAACATTTTTTTTTTTTTCTTTTAACCTACAATTTTAAACTGAAGTGTACTTTGTTAAGATGATTATATTAAGGCAAAAAAAAAAAAAAAAATGTTGATCTAGCAACACAGTGTACACAGTGTTCTTTTTTTACAATGTGTATAACTATATAAAAAAATCTACAAAATATCCCAATTTCAATTTAGATACCAATGCATGTAAGCATGCATGCTTGTGTGTGTGTGCATGTATGAATTATTAGGTATCTCCCCAAACCTGATTGCTCTGTTCATTCTTCACATTCAAATGCTTTTCCACACCTGCACATATTCATTGTCTCCCCTCTGTCAAAAACCCCACCCTCTCTATCACAGCCATATATCAGGACAGATTCTGAGCAGGCATCTAGTGTGCTGCTATCTTCAGAAGAGCTTCTCTGCTGTTAGAATTCAGTTTTGGTGGACACATCGTCGACATCATGATGATCAGAATTGTGCTAGGAGTCATTGCAGCGGTTGGATTCCTCACTCTAAGTAAGTCTACTAAAAAATAAAAAATAGGCCATTATTATCCTCTCTCCTTAATTGAAGAAATAATTCATGCATTATAGAAACATCTTCTGCTCTCCAAGTCTGCATTTTCTTGATTCAAATACAATAAAATCTGTAACGCTGAAACTATTGCTATTGTTTAAAATAATAGCTTTTATATTTGTATATATTTTCAAATGTAATTTATTCCCCTGATAGCTAAGCTGAGTTTTCAGGAGAAAATAATACAATATGTATGGTGGCATTTGTTTGAGGACATTTTTGTATTGATGGCAATTATTTTTTTTCATTTTTTAAGTTCATTTTTAAGAGCAAAAGACAATCTGCATTGTTAAGATTGTTAAGGAATATTGTTACTGTAATGTAAAAATAATGGATATTGCTGAAGCACAAGAAAAAAAAAACAGAGGGTGAAAAATATGTTTAGGTTATTGACATTGGACGAGCTTCTGACTCATGCTCTGCTGTTCTGTTTAAATGACATCCTTTACATTTCTTTAAAATATCTTTATCATTTCTATATGCAGTTACGGAATTACTCAATCAAGAATACAAAAGACATTTCGGGAAGGCTATGTCCAAAAGAATGCTCCTTTAATTTCTTGATGTTATTTTATGTTTCTACAGGTGAAGCCCTGACATGTAATTCATGTAAAGTAGGCATTCTAGGCAAATGTTTATTCAGCACCCAAGTGTCCTGCACTGACTCTGAGACCAACTGCTATACTGCTAAAGCAGGTCAGTCAACACACGCACACACAAACTTCATTTAGTGATATTTGCAGTGGTTTTATATAAAGATGATTGTATTTGCAAAATTAGCCAAACCCCATGCCTAACCCTCAAACAAACCTGTTGATGTTACTGCTGTTGATCAGTTAAAACATGATGTAGCCAATTTATTACATTTTGATATGGTTAGGGGCCATTTAAGATGCCTTCATAAGTCATCTTCAGCATGCCCATACATAATAGTTGATATTTAATGGGGTGAGCATTTGCCTTTTACATTTCATTCCATATAAAATTTTGTTGGCATCTGGAAAACACTATTATTAGTAGAACAAGAAATTCTGACATTTGGCTTCGGCTCCTCTCTAATGCTCTTTGCAGAGTTCAATGTGACTGGGTTTCTGAGTCTGTCCTCCAGCGGTTGTACATCTGATTGCAACAACACAGCTGGAAGCATCCTGGGAGCAGGATACACTGTGACTAAAACCTGCTGCGCTGTAAATCTGTGCAATGGAGCGAGTTCTGCGCATCTGTCGGTGGCTGGGGCTCTCAGCACCGCTCTGTTAGCCATTGTCTGGAGCAGCTCCATGCTGTAGGAGTCTGTTCACTGTTCCTGAACTGCAATCACTGAAGATAGCATCTTGTATAGATCTCATAACTTTAATTGTTTACTTCAATTTGTTTATCTGTTTCATTGCAAATATGCAGTGATAAAGTGTTTATATATAATATATATTGTTATATATATAACATTTACATACAATTTAAAACATATTTAAAATGTAATTTTTGCTGATGTTATTTTTAATAAAACCTACATTTAGATGATGACTGTGGAATGAGATGATGATATATTTGAGGTGCAACTGAATTAATTTCACAGCAGTGACTCTGGATGAGGTACTATACTCACTTTGGATTATTTTTATCTTTTAGTTGTAACACTTGTAACACTTGCCTAGATTAAAATATGAATTGAAGAAATATGTTATTTCAGTTGTTTTTGTTAGTATTAACTGTTACCAATTATTGCAATGTGTTACCATTAAACAAACTTAACAGTCAGGTCCAGAAGTATTAAGACACTGTTTTTGTGATGTTGCTTGTATACACCAAGATGTGATTGAAGTGCACTCTTTTAGCTTTATTTAAAGAGGTTCAGCTTTATTTTAAGAGTTTACCATTTAAGAGTTACAGTCATTTTTAGCAAGGTACCTCCATTTTCAGGGGCTCAATAGTATTTAGACTTTTGACAAAGAAGAGATTAATTGACCAGGTACTGTCCATTCCCTCATTACTTCAAGACAAATTAAGCAGTCAAAAGATCTAAAGTTGATATAAGATATCAAATTGGCACAACCCTAGTTGTGACCAGAACAATGGTTGGCTACATTTTTAAGAAGAAAGCAAGCTCAACAACATTAAAATGCATGGAAGAAAACTAAAGTGGATGATCGCTGAATCTTTTGCTTGATTAAGGAAAACCTCTTCATAACATCAACATAAATGAAGGATACTCTATAATACTCTATTTCAATAATGCACTTTAGACATTCCATTAACAGTAAGCAAGTTTGCAACAAGTACACTAGCAGTCTTTAGAGTATAAGTAGACTGTCTGCCTAGTATGTATATGTAATATATAATGTCAATTTATTCTACTACCCTAACAGTCTACTCTGAAAGTTAGTAGATATGTAGTTGCAAATTAATGAGAATTAGTTGACATGTAGTAACTAACTTTAGTAAAATGTCTAAAGCGGAATGTCAAAATCAAGTGTATGCAAATCACTGTCAAAATCTAAAATCAAGAGACACCTTCATGAATGTAAATACAGAGGGTTGACAACAAGGTACATAGCACTGGGAGCATTCAAGAACAGGAAAGCAAAATTAGACTTTGCCACAAAACATTAAAAAAAACCTTCCATGGTGTTGATGGAAAAGTGGTATGAGTGAGAGATGGGGAAACTCCTGTTAGCTGTAACTCAGAAAGACATCGGCAAGGACAGAAAAAGGCGCGTCTATATTGACACACAGTTTCCACTCCTACTAATGACTTCACTCTATATGAGCACTCTAACCACACTCTTAAAACACCCCACCCTGAATTTACCAACTTCTTGTGTTGTGTCTTTATATGAATAAAACACTCATCAAATGCACTGCTTTGCAGATAGTAAGAGTAGAATGACATTCTGAAATCAGACAAAGCAATGTACAGTATATAGTGCTCTATACACAATACAGCCTTGCTTTGAACAGAAAAAATAGTTTGGCTTCTAAAGTAACTCTACAGAGGATAAGTTGACCAGATAGTCTTTAAGCTCCTAAAAAAGCTATTTCAAAGGGTGACATAGCCCAGCAACAAAAATTCCTATCTATCCATCGTGATATAGAAAGCACCACTGCTAGCACCACAGTCAAAGATCCCACTGCAGATGTATATAGATGCAGATATGCAGTAAAAAATCAGTAGGTGAGCAGTAGGCGAGTGACTAAGTATGTCCAAACCTCAGTATTCATAAAAGAGTAGGCAAGAATTACCTGACATTCTTATTCTCAAGATATTTGTACATGCATCTACTTAAAGTTTGTCCTAAACTGTCACGGCAGTCATGGCCATGACTTGCAACCCAAAGGTTGCAGGTTTGATTTCCAGGTCCGGCAGGGATTGTGGGCGCTCTCTCCACCTTCAATACCACGACTGAGGTCCCTGAGACCCTTGAGCAAAGCATCGTTACCCTAACTGCTCCCCCATTGTCACAGCAATGGCTGCCCACCGTGTGTTCACGGTGTGTGTGTGCGTGCATGGTTGTACACTTCTCAATGCTGTGTGTGCACACTTAGATGGGTTAAACGCAGAGTACAAACTCCTAATATGGGAAACCATATCTGGCCATGTAACGTCATTTCCTTTTCTGTCCTTTCTTTACTACTATGTAGTAGAGTAAAAGCAGTAGGTGAGGATATATATATATATATATGTCAGAAATCTCAGTATTTATCAAAGAGTAGTCAAGAAGCATGTGCAAAGGATATGTACATTTACAAGTGGAGTATGTACAGTGTAGTGCAATGATTATGTGCAATATTAAATGTGCAAAATGTAAATAGTGCAATGGTTATGGGGAGAGTGTATGTTGTCAAAGGAGTGAGTGGGGGGCAGAGTTCAGTAAGGAGACAGCTCTGGGGAAAAAGCTGTTCCTCAATCTGCTAGTTCTTGTCCTGGGTAATCTGAAGCGCCTGCCCAAAGGCAGGAGAGAAAACTGTCTGTGGGCGGGGTGAGAGGAGTCCTTAAGAATACTGTGTGCTCAACGCAGGCAGTGCCTCTTCTGGATGTCCTCAATTGATGGAAGTGGAGTCCCTATGATGCGCTAGGCAGTTTTCACCACCCGCTGCAGTGCCTTATGCTCAGCAACAGAGCAGCTCCCGTACCACACGGTGAAACAGTTACTTAGGATGCTCTCAATTATGCAGCGATAAAAGTTCACCAGGATGGATGAGGACAGCCGGTTCTCCTTTAGTGTTCTCAAGAAGAAGAGGCGCCGGTGAGCCTTCTTGACCAGGCTGGAGGTGTTGGTGGTCCAGGTTAGGTCCACGAGATGTGGGTCCCCAGGAACTTGAAGGATGGCACAGGCTCAACAGCCATCCCGTTTATGTGAATGGGACCAAGTGAGCCTCCTCTCTGCTTCCTGAAGTCCATAATGCAGTTACAAAATGTGGTGTTAATGTCTAGGTCTTTAAGTTTAGTGATTAGCTTAGAGGGTATAACAGTGTTGAATGCTGAGCCGAAGTCAACAAACAGCACTCGTGCATAAGTGTTTTTATTGTCCAGGTGTGTGAGTAGAGAGTGCAGCGCTGTGGAGACTGCATCTTCTGTGCTTCTATTGCTACGGTAAGCAAACTGGTGTGGGTCCAGGGATGGTGGGAAAGAGTCCATCAGATGTCCCAAGACTAGCCGGTGAAAGCACTTCATGATGATGGGTATAAGTGCTACAGGGCAGTAGTTGTTGGGGCACGTTGTGCTGGAGTGTTTTGGCATTGGCACGATGGAGGTGGATTTAAAGCTTGTTGGAACAACTGCTTGGGCAAGGAAATGTTGAAAATGTCTGTGAAAACCCAGGCGAGCTGCTCTGCACATGCTCTAAGTACGCGCCCAGGGATGCCGTCTGGTCCAGCAGCCTTGCGCGCATTGATCTGGCTCAGTGCAGTGCAAACATGTGAGGAGGTGAGTGTGAGGGGTGAGTGGTCCGTTGAGGGGGGGGTCCTGATAGCAGGTTGTTTGTAGTCCCTTTCAAAGCCAGCATAAAAGTCATTAAGCTCATTCAGAAAGAGGACATTTGTGGTTATGGGGGTGGAGTTGCTGGGTTTGTAGTCAGTAATGGCCTGAATGCCCTGCCACATGCGTCGAGGGTCAGAGTGTGAAAAGTGCTCCTCAAGCTTTAATTTGTAGCA
>JAUCMU010000157.1:363511-379116 GCA_032275025.1 Enteromius treurensis
TCACCTACATCTTGGATGCCCTGGGGGTAAGCTAATAAACATCAAATTTTCATTTTTGGGTGAACTATCCCTTTAATACTACGTCCAACCACGAGAGGTTGCTCTGGCCGCTCCCTGTATTAATTTCAGTGCAGTAGGATGCTCTAATAATGTAAAAATTCGCTAACCTTAGCAAAGTAATAAATTAAAAACTCATCATGAAAACAGTATTTCCAATCAATATGGTAAATAGATTATCTTTTTAACAAGTTCAATGGGATACCCATATGTTTGGATTGTTTTGAAATTTGTATTTTATTTATCTTCGCACCACTGCTCAAACATCAGGGACTTTTTCTTTTATTCCTTACATTTTCACACAAATATCTGTACTTTCTACTTCCAACATTTTAAACCTGGCTCATTATTTTAGTTTTGTTGGATCACCATTTGATGACAAGTCAATAGATTATTTGAACAACAACAACATAAACAAATGTTACTGCGCAGGCGCGCTTTTGCTGGCCCTAACTTAACGTTCGGTAGACATCCCAATAGAATGAATAACAACAGCTAAGTCCTTCTAGAGTAGATTATCTTTTGATAACAAGCAAAATATGTTTGCTACGAAGGCGTTTTAGTGCCACCTAAAAAAAAAAAAAATTAATTACAAGAATAAAGTCATGATATTTTGAGAATAAATTCAAAATTATGAGAATAAAGTCAAAATATTAAGAGAATAAAGTTGAAATGTTTTGAGAATGAAGTCAAATAGTTTCAAGAATTTAAATAGTTGAAATTAAAGTTATAGGTGTGACGGCAAAGAAACAGAAGATGTTTCTGGTCAGTTGCAGATCAGTTGCAGATGCAAATCAGTCTTTATTGACAAAGTCAATCCAATCAAGAGTCTTTAGTTCGGGAAGGCAGCATGGAACCACCAGTAACAGCTGGTAAGGTAGCGCAGGGAACACAGTGGACAGTCCTGAACGAAGACGGACAATCCTTAGCGAATCCAAACGGAGAGAGCGGATAAGGAACCGGCCGGAGGAGACAGGGAAACCAGGAGCAGAGACACGCAAGCCGAGCCCAGCAATGAAGGCAGAGGAACGGACGAAGACAAGACAGGTTAGCACTCACTAGCCACAGCTGGTACTACTGTAATTAGCTCTTATCCAACACTAAGACACACCCATGCTGCGTCCGAAATCACTTACTTCCCTACTATATAGTACTCGAAAAACAGCATGTGAGGCAAGTAGTATGTCCGATTTCATAGCATTCGAAATTCAGTAGGCGAGAAGTACCCAGATGACCTACTACTTCTGCCTGAGTTCTATAGTAAGCATACCATGGACACTTTCCTATCCCATGAGGCTCCGGGAGAGGAGGCGTCATAATCGAAAAATGGCGGAAAGTTGATTTTGTGCTTGCCTCATCTAATATTTTCTGTATTTTAAAATGTTGTAAATTTAAGTAGCAAATGAGAACCTATAAAATTAATGCATATATTTTGGGACGAAGGTCTTCTTTGTGATTTTTTAATATAATTGAAGACACAGTTTTATATAATTAAAGCCACAAATTCAAAAGAATATGCAAAGGTATGGAATTACACTGAAAATAATTATTCTGACCCCTTGTAAATGTTACATGTTTTTTTCTGGTTAATTTCACTGATTTTAATATGTTATTTAATCCTACTTATTTTTTATTATTAATTTTCAAATTCACTGCCCTTGTTTAAAACAAGCTAATTTCATTCATTAAAAAAATATACACTAAAAAAAATGACTCTTTGAACTAACTTAACTCAGTTATGTTATTATGCATCCTTGGTTCCACACAACCAAGCTGTGTTTCATTTACATGAATGGATTTTGTTGAATTTATGTGAAATTGTTACTTCACTGTAACTTAACCCAGTTACATTTAGAGAAGAAAGAATTTTTTGTGTGTAAGAAGAAAATAACAATTTGTGTGTCACCGTTCCAGTGTCAGTGTGTGCTTTAGTTGAGCTCTTGACCCTTATATTGAGAGAATTAAATGTTGTTTTGGCTGCTATAGTTGAGATGTAACAGCCAGACAAGCCAAGAGCAAAATTCATCAGGTGATGATGATTATGCTTGAACTTTTGCTTTAAGTTATTTTATTTTGTTACTTTGCCTGAATCACTGAATTCAACTTATTATCTGTGTTGTATGTTTGTGAGGATTAAAATAAATCATGCCTTGCTACGTGCTTGAGCACACTAAGTAAAGCACACCATGTAATCTCCAACTGATCGTGTTTTTCTTAGATCATGTCTGTCTTTGTTTCTTTGTGCTGAGGCTGCACATAACATTAGCTCACTAACCATTTTTAGACTGTCAGACTTCCTTTTTTTGCTGATCGTGAAAGTTGAAAGAATATGTCTTTGGGTCAAGATGTCAAGATGACCTCAAGTGAGACAATGTGTATTATCACGGGATGTCCATTGTAACCATGTTAACCGCACTAAGAAGTTAAACTAAGAAGTTTGGATTGCACATGACTTCTCTTTCGTCTTCCTCCTCCTGACACATCCGTCTGTGTGTGAAGATGCTGGGCAGCGCAAATCTTTGATTGAATGTTCTGAAGTGAAGTAAACTTTTTAACAGATTTCCCATGCTCAGGGAGTAGGGAACAATAAACACGGTGCAGTAACCATGTAAACCGTTTTTATGTTCATGCATGGAGCTTCTAATGAGCTGATTATCGGAATCAGGAGTGTTAACTAAGAGAGACATGCAAACTATGCAGAGTGGGGGTATGCGAGGACTGGGATTGAGAACTACTGACCTATACCAGTGGTTCTAGGTCTAGGTCAGTAGAATAAATTTGTACCTGTGTTGTTTTATGCTGTATTAAGGCATGTACGAGTGCTTTGTAAAATCTTCTGTCAAAAAGTGGGAATTCATTCAGTGCGCAGCACTCATACTGCATTATGTGGACTCTCTGGCCTTTGAGTGTACATCAATTGTACACTCGTTTTTACTGTACATTATGGGATTGAATGGTCACTGTCTAGGGAACTTTGTTTTTAAGTGTGGAACTTTTGGCATTCGCTGTTCTTCTGCTGGCTGTTATTAAACAGAGTTGAACTGGGGGGGAATTGCCTGTATTTGTTGAAAGCCTGCATGCACTGAACCGAGATGTCCGTACCGTGACAATTAAGTACAAATACATGTATCATGCCACAACAATATATATGTATTGTTATGAAATCAAGAGAAAGGATTCAATTGTGGGAAAACAACAGTTTATTGACAGAATGAATCAAGCAATGTCATGAAGGGAACAGAGCTTGTGCACAGTGTGGGTGGGATTCAGGCGCAGGCAATAGTCCAAAGCCCTAGAATCCCTGAAGCAGAGGAAGAGTTTTACTGGACACTCCACCTCAAGAAGTGGCCCGATACACCACAGTACAAACCCAATCTTCTAGCTTTTTGATGATCTCTCTCCTCCCGGAAAACCCGAGTTCTTCCAACCTGCATGGGTTCGCTGTCAGATGAGTGGCTGACCGTACATCCAGACTCGACTGGAGAATACTCAGGAACTGCTGACAATAGCTGCTGATAACCTCACTAGTCATGTTGTTGCAAACCGTGAAACCACACGGAGAGCTAAATCCGAGAGAAAATCTCCCTTTGTCCAGGTCAGCTAACCCATGCAGGAACATTCGGCCGCCAGGGTTATCGATGGAAAAGTCTGAGACAGATCTTTCCTGTTGGAGATCGGCCAGCCTGCGAGCCAGCTACAGTGCAGTCGAAGACCCTCTTCATTTCATCAGAAAGATGACGATCCCCCATAAAACTGCCTTCCCAGACAGCAGGAGGAGGCTAGCACCACCTTAAACTTCTCAGTGGCGAAGGTCTGCGGCTGTAGAGAGCCGGGGCAGAAGTGGAGGCAGGGACCGGAACACACCAGGAGACGGAGCAAGGAAAAGCAGGGCAGGAGCACTTGGTAACTCTGAGGATCTGACAATGAGAGGTTGCGTTAGTCAATATTAAATAGCCCCAGAAACAAGCCACATCTGGGTCTGACACACACGCAACAAATAGAAACTTTAGGATGAGACCGTGATTCTAAGAACTGTGACATATCTGGGGTGCAATTTGTGATGCTTTTGAAAACTTTTTAACTTTTTATTAAATGTTTTTAGTACAATGGAAATGGTATTTAATGTGATCAGAGTTTAATAAAAAATATTGCATGTTTGGTCTATTAATTAATTTAATTTCAACAGTTAAATTATAAATGTTTAAATATCATTTTGCGTGACGTTATAGCCATACTAAAAGCAACAACAGACAGTTTACCTAAGATTTTGAAAATAAATTAAAGCAAAGATGGGTCCTGCATGGCATATTTCAGTACTCTTTCCACCACTCCCTGTTATGCAAAACAACAACCTTTGGCTCATTCATAATGAAGCCAGCGAAGCAGTTAACTCATTGTTAATTCTCTCACATATCCTTTAATGTATTTAATTTTACTGTATTTAATAGTTATTTTGTCAGGCAGTTCTTAGGACATCTAAGGGGCCTGTATGCAAAGGCCGTTTTACACTCAAAACATTAATAGTCCATTCAGAAAGTAAGCTGGCTATGAGAGAGAAGTTCACATCACACTTTCTTCCGACCAACGCTGTATTTCCATAAAATTAGGGTAAGTTCAAATATTATGTTGCCAGAAAAAATAACACTGCAGTCAGTAAAGCACTGCAATCATATCAGGGCAGGAAATTCTACAGTGGTTGGTGGATTCAAAATTCTACCGGCCATTCAATGTTCTTACTGACCGCCACTATTTAGCAATAATTGTTTCGCATTATAAGTTGATTTTCTTTATTTCTCAACAGCATGGCAACATTGAAACATTCTTTACATAAAACACTGAGCAGATGCTGAAAAAAGTTGGAGCAAAAAAGAACCTTGCTAAATTGACTCCCTTGTATTTAGGTTCACTGAAGAGTAACACAATAACTCAGAATGTGAACCAAAAGGATGGGGAAATGGAGCTGGGGAAATGGTTCACAGGCGCACATGACCGTGGCGGGGAGAGGGCTGCAAGAGCCTCAGGAGAAAAAAAGAGCATTGACAACACAAATGCCATGAGTGTATTTGGATGTTTTGTGTTCCTATTTCTAAAAATTAAAAAATATATATATATTTTTTTTTATTTACCGGTATGTTGTAAAATTTCAATTGTTAAAGATTAAGTTTGTTGTTCAATGTCATATATCATGAATGTATTTTGTATTGTATTTTTTGGAGTTTTTTTTTTCAGAGATTTTTTTAAATATATTTTTTAGTTTACCTGTATGTTTGAAAACATTGTTTTTAACGATAATGTTTGTTGTTCAATTTAATACATTTCTTGCAGTACAAAGCATCAAGTGTCTTGTATTTATCCTGTACTTATATTCATTCTTCTTTTATAATTGTTCTTAGATTGTTTCCTTAAACCATTTGGCATGGTTGGGCTTAGATAGGCCTTGCATGAATTGCCCATGAATAGGACCAACATAAAATCCTTAGAGCCCACTTGAATCCTGGTGTAAGCCCACTTTAAACCCCTTCAGACTGGTGGGTCCCAAACGGGTCTGAAATGTATTGCCCAGTTAAGACCCACATAAGACCCTTACAGATCCCACTTTTGCCCACGTACCTCGGGGATATCCGCTCCAGGTGTTGCTTGTTTACTTCCCTATTTAAAGGGAAGCCTGAGAGACATTCGGTGCGAAGTTTTGATCTGCCGACAACTCTGAGCGTTTACCCTTTGTGGATTTTCTGGACTGTTTCTTAGTTATTACCTGGACTGTTTTTCGTTGCTGAATCTTGCTTGTTACCCTGACCCTCGCCTGGATATATCTACTACTGACTCTAGCCTGATACCCCGATCTTCTGCCCGAACCTGGTACTGTTTTGCTCTGTCCTTATTGTTGTTGTTAACGGTGTTCGATCATTGCCTGTCTGACTACGAGACCAATAAACAGTTTGCAAATGGATCCACAGTCTTCTGAGTTTCGATCACAGTAACGGTAAGTAAATGATGACCGATATTTTGGTGCTTTCTTGGCTTACTTGTAGTAGTTGTAGATGGCTGTAGTTAAAAACAATAGAAGTCTCTGGTACATGTGCAGACGCGCGTTTTTATGTACATGCTCTGTATTGAACAGGCTCAGATTTACAAGGGCACAAAAGCATTTAAATCGTAAAGTCTTCCCGTCAAGTTGTTTTTACTGCTCTGCTGCGGTCAGCTGTATGGTTTTAGCTTGTTTATTGCAGATAGTGGACTAATCATATCCAAATGACCAAATCATCAAAGCTTGCCTGACCATGCAGCTTATCAAAACCACCATTTTATGGTTGAAGACGCAGGAATTGTTCCCCGTTGGGTGTTTTCACATGCCGGCATTTTACTGCTTGTGTGATGTAGGCAATGTTGCTTAGTTATTGCTCTTTCTTGGCAGTACCACATGTGGCATCTCAAACTGTGCATTTATCCTTCACATTCTCCCGATTAGCATAAAGTTACTAATAATTTCACACATCCATAGCTGTTGTTTTATTCGTGTTGAAGCCGTTGTCTCGCGGATGTCTCTCATGTTCTCTCTGCTTTTGCATTTGTTTGCACTTTTAAGTGATAATTTTTCCCTTGCCAGCACTCTGGAAACAGATCTTTGATAATAATGAATCAAGGTTGTGGCAGCCATTAGTAAACTGACAGTGTGCGGAATGGTAGTCTTTTACAATCACAGCCATCTGTGGATCGCTGCAGCATACACACACATAGACACACCTTGTGAGCGGAAGAGAGAGATTTTATGAGGAATGATCTTCACGTCTTGTGCTTTTGAGCTTCCGGATCCATCACAGCTTGTTCCTGTGTGTTTACTGTCCCCTGTCCCCCTGACAGAAAATTAATAGACAATTAAATGTAATAAAGGTATGTGTATGTGTGTTTGACATGTGTTCTCTATGTGTAGTAGCCTGTGCGTTATAAAGGTAAATGTAAAACTGCTTTCTTTTGCACATATAGTGCATTAGTATATGCACCTTTATCTGGCTTACTCTCTTTACTTTGTGCCATAAAATGCAATAAATAACAGTGTAACATCCCCATTTGTGTATGTTCTGTGTTTTGATCTTTTCTCCCCATGTGCTTCCCTGTGACCCAGTTTCCGTTAATCATGTATTCAGTTCAGGTGTGTCTCCCTCGTTATCTGTGATTGTCTTCCCTACATAAGTTCACCCTGTGTTTCAGTCTGTGTTCGTCATTGTCTGTGTAACATGTGTTTTTTGCCTGTATATATTCCACTCTATATTAATTAAAATATGTTTAACTGTTACGACGACTCACTCCGTGCTTTCCAAGAGGACGCCTGTTACAGAATGACGAACCTAAACAGAACGTGGAATATATCACCGGAGGATATACTGGAGCGGCTGCTGTTGGGTTTGCCTCCATTACCCACGCCGCAGGAGTGCTACCAGCCACCGGTGTTTTCATGTTTTCTACCACTAGGTGTCAGAATTACGTTGGCTATAAAAATGATACTTTCCTTTAAGCCAGAAAGACTTTAAGATTTATGTTTATATATGACCTATATAAAATTACAAGTGGAATTGTTACTTTTGTACCCAGTTCGGGATACAATTTGCTCTACTAATCATTAAAAGTAGTTTAAATGTTTTATTGTTTTTGAACTATACTAAGAAAAACACTCGTTTGAAACTAGTTGCTAGTAATTAAAATATGCGTATAAAATTTATGATCAGCCGACTAATCTGTTTGCAAATATCTTGACTGGTTAAAAATAGCGCAGAAGTAACAAAAGAACTTGAGCGGGTATATTAGCATCACCTCCCAACAGTTAACAGCTATAATATGGTTACAAGTTAGAGGAAGTTCAAATCAGGAAATGAGAGAGAGAGAGAGAGAGAGAGAGAGAGGAAGTTAGGCTGATCTTGCTGTAGGCGTTACTGATTTCGATTCTAAACGCGAACAGTAAACGTTTACACAGTTTATAACGTACACGGAAATCTGACATTTTTGGCGGCGTTTGTTTGGACTCTCTACAAATTTATCTTCCACTGCCAAAATTTATTGGTCGAAGGGGAAAAGTTGCACAAAATTTGAAACTGTTGAAGCCACAGCGGAAGTGAACTCGGAGAAAAAGCAACAGGAACTGAAGTCGTTTGTTTGACAGTCGATCGCTGCTCGATCTGCCGGTGTCCAGCATGAGTGAGGAGAGACCTGAGGTGGAGCTCTTTGTGAAGGTGCGTTCCCCCCAGGCTGGTGCTGCACAGTCAGGCCAATACTCGGGACTAATGCAGTTACTACACACTATGTATGTTGTTGCATTACTAATGTAGTAAAATGTTTATTATGTACTAATTGGCTCAAACAAGATCAAATCCCAAAAGTATCATGTAATAACGTTTTTAAATTATAATATGAAATCACCAAAATGTATTTTGTCGAGAAAAAAAAAAGAAAACGGTTATTTTACTTTGTAAATGTAGTTTTTATCCACCTATGAAAACTGCACTATAATTAAATAATAATTTATTGTATAATTTTTATTGTAGTTATTATTAGTTATTTTATTGTTTCAGGAATATTTGATAGAGACAATGCACATTAATACAAGTACAATGTTCAGGAAATAGCCAGAAGGCTATTTGAATCCCTGGACTGATGGTAAAATTGTCACCCTAAAAATATGAAAAGATACAGTAATGCTTACATACTCCAAAATAACTATGAATCCCCTTATAACACTAATAATTTAAATAACTAAAAGAATATTAATAAAAAAAAATAACAGATTCATACGGCAATAACTGAAAACTAATATAATCCACAATCTGAAGGATCTACGGCACGCATATTGTATTTAGTGGGCCTAATCTGTCCCCACCACAGGAAGATGGAGAAACGAAACAGTTTGTAAAGAATGTGTGTTTTTGTAATTTTTCTGATCACAAATGCAGACATGCAAAAAGACAGTACTAAGTCATGATAATCAGAAATTATGCCCCCACTGGATGCAACAAACGCCTTATTTAAAATGTGTTTTATTGTTTGGTGTCATAGTGCCAGGACAGAGCAGCACGTTATGGTAAGGGACATATAACATTTGCGTCACACACTTGAGGTATTTAGCTAATCACAACGCACTGGATAGCTGGCCAATCAAATCAAAATGAAATAGTCTATGCGTTTCAGAAAGGCTGAGCTTAGAGGAGAAACAATATACAGTATATACATATATATATATATATATATATATACATATGTGTGTGTGTGTGTTTGTCCTAGAAAAATTACTTGTGTTAAAATTACTGGCAAATTGATTTGTAATGAATTCAAAACAGTTTAAACATCCTGCACGATTTGAAAACTGATATTTTTTAACATTGTCACAATACAGCTTGATATGTATTTTTATAATTATGTATATAAAATATGTAGTTTTCTAATTCATTGTCTTCATTTAGACAATGGAAAGCTTCAGTTCGAAGAGCTCAAATCTGCATAAAGTTAAAATAGCATGGCCGCATCAGATACATATTTACATAACTTTTGCATTTGTTAACACTATCAAGGCACATGTTTCCAATGAATCTGGGTTGGTTTCGTGAACAATCCCTCTTATTTTGTTAAAATATGCATACTAAATTAATATTTTTTTATTTAAATCTTTTGTGAACCATCACTTTTTCAGTGTCTTCAATGTCTGGGTGATTTACACCTGTAATATGTTTAAACTCACCTTCTTACTTAAATTTTCCTAAAATTGTCCTCAACACAAAAACAAAACTTAAGGATTTTTTTGTGCACAATCTTTCAAAAAGCTGCAGTGATCCTCTGTGTGTGTGTGTAGGCCGGAAGCGATGGTCAGAGCATTGGAAACTGCCCGTTTTCTCAGCGGCTCTTTATGGTGCTGTGGCTGAAAGGCGTGACCTTTAATGTGACCACCGTGGACATGAAGAGGTGGGTGTAATCTCATGCAGTCGCATACAGTAAGTGTGTTAATTTAAGTAAGTAGAACCTAGAATGTTCAGACCAGTAGTATGCTACATTGTGGCCAGTCTATTCCAAAAAAAAAAGGTGGTTACATAAAAAAAATACATTTTCATTCACAAAGAGAAATGGAATTTAAGTGCATTACATTGTTGGATCGCCAACAGTGTGCTTTCAACACATGCAAACTCTGCACAGTATGCATGTGGCCTTTTGCATATCATGTAGCATCTGTAAAACAAGTTGTGTGCTATATCTTTTTCTCTGTTTTGTGAGTAGGAAGCCAGACATTCTTAAAGATCTGGCTCCTGGGGCTCAGCCTCCTTTCCTGCTGTACGGTACAGAGGTGAAGACGGACACCAACAAGATAGAAGAGTTCCTAGAGGAAAGCCTCTGCCCTCCTAAGTAACTCTCTTTATTAACACATGCTTTATTTTCCGATGTTTGTATTCCATTCCTTCATTTCACAACCTTTACATTTACCACATTCATTTGTCTTCATTCCTCCATCCACCACAGATACCCACGGCTGGCAGCTCGCAATCCTGAATCTAACACTGCAGGTCTGGATGTGTTCTCAAAGTTCTCCGCCTACATAAAGAATTCCAACCCTCAAATGAATGACAGTGAGTGCAAGAGTGCTGCTAACTGCTTTTAGGTTTTTAGGTTTGTTAAAAAGATCTTGGCTGCTTGAGAGCACATGAACGTAACAGTGTGCAAGACTGCCCAAGGCCTTAAAAGCTCAGTGCCCTTGACGCATCCTAAATCCACACACATTTTAATTGTATTGTCTGTTTCATAGGTACATCAAAAGCTAATATGATGTTGTGCTCTGCTGCCTCCACTATAGATGTATAATTCAATATATAAATATTCATTCTGCTCCATTTTACTGAAACAATGCTATCCTGCAGATAAAAATTTGGTGACAACATGACAGATTGAAATTCTATTGTTCACTTATCATTAAGTGAAAGGATATCACTGCTCAGGGTTCATAAAATGCTGGAAAGCAGTGAAATATTCATGAGCTTTCATCTCTGAAATTCACATGCAAATGGAGGTTAATGAAAAGAAAAGGATATTGTGACTGGCTTTTGAATTGCATTTTCATTCTGCACATCTGATTTGTTACACTTTGGTCTGAACAGGCATATCATGTGGATTACAGATTTATGTTGGTGTGAACTGGCTACTGTGGAGATCAATGAACCACCTTTATTTAAATACTGCTTTTAACAGTACATATTGTGTCAAAGCACTGAACAGTATCAAATTGTAGAATAGAGTGTCGGTAATGTGTAATGACAAGATTAAATGCTCAATTTTCAGCCAAAGACATCTCATTGTTGAATAGAGATATGCCATTTTCTTGATCAGCTCATTTTAAATTCTGTCTTTGTAATTAAATCCATTATAATAGCTAGTAATTAAGTTTATCTGAAACACTTTTTCACAGTTTGTCTGTCCTCCGGACAGTTTACTATGAACCACACCTGCCTCTGCCTAGCCATGACACATAGAAAATTATGCTTTCTATAGGCTTTTAAAAATAGGACAAGCCCCTACGTGAACAGGAAATATGTCATCACAGGAAAATGAAATTGTGCCTGTCAGGTCATTTTGTGGGTTTGTGTTTAAACAAAGGGTTATACTTTATATTGATAGTCCACTTTAGACATTCTACGTATTCTAAGTAACTTTTTAACTACATGTCAAGTAAATCTCATAATTTGCAACTACATGTTTCTCAGTGTTTTAGGGTTTGTAGAATAAGTTGACACATACTTGTAAAGATTCTGATAGTCAGTATATAGTATGTTGTGGAGCCATCAAAATAAAGTCAAGTCAAGTCACTTTTATTTATATAGCGCTTTTAACAATACAGATTGTAGCAAAGCACTGAACATTATCAAATAGAATCAAATAGAATCAAAGTGTTAGAAGATATTCAGCAGACAGTCTACATTTGACATATAGTTACTAAGTCACTTACTGTTAGGAGAATGTCGAAAATGGACAACTGAAATAAAGTGTTACCAAACAACGCTGTACAAACTCTTTGCTTGTGCAGATCTGGAGAAGGGTTTGCTGAAGGCCCTGAAGAAGCTGGATGACTACCTGAGCTCTCCTCTGCCTGATGAGATTGACGAGAATAGCGCTGATGATCTCACTTCCTCCTCCCGTCCCTATTTGGATGGTCAGGAGCTCACTCTTGCCGACTGCAACCTGCTGCCCAAGCTCCATATTGTCAAAGTGAGTCAAACAGCCATCAGACCAACACTTAAACAAAAGAGCATGAAAACAATGCTCAGCCTCTGTGTTTTGGCACTCAGGTGGTGTGTCAGAAATTTCGTGGTTTCTCCATCCCTCGCTCACTGACTTCTCTGTGGCGGTACCTGGATGCGGCGTATGCCAGAGAGGAGTTCTCCTCCACCTGTCCCAGCGATGAGGAGATACATGTGGCCTACTCCTCCGTAGTGAAGGCACTCAAATAGAATGAAGAAGGAAACACACATGCACACACAGTCATACACTCATGTGCATTATTACATATTCACTTTCCAGATTGTCCTAGTGTTTCAATTGGTTCATGTATGTTACTGAGGTTGTTTGCACTGGCTGAGGTCTCACTTTTAAACTAAACCTGGTCTTACACTGCCTTCATAAACTCTCAGAATTATCGCAAATACGAGTTTCCTAGAATAATTTGTTCATGAATGCCATTTAATGTTGTCTTTACTAGTGGAAAGTTCGGAAATATTGTTAAATCCAAATTCCTAAGATGAACTGGCCTCAAACTAAATAAGGCAAATTTCTGCTGTGTGTGCTTTACTAGTAATTTTGTTTTCCTTAACAGCTTCATCGCCTTGTTTTGTCATTAGGTTATTTAAATATAAAGAATCCTTTGTAGCATAGTGTATGTTTTATATATGGCAAAAATAGCATGTGTTTCACCAACATTCCAGAAATAAATTGTAATGATATTATAATAATTACCGCCAAACAATATAGTTCCTCAGAAACAGTTGTGGTTGCAAAATATGGTTGCAGAGCAAACACAAATGTAAACAAAGGTGTATGTTTTATAGAGTAATTTAAAACAGCTTCAAATGTGGCCAAACCAATCAGAATCAAGAACCAGAACTATCTGATTAATAATAGAGTATCTGAACTAGATATTAGTGCAATACAAACTATACAGTGGGATGTATGGTTAAAAAAAAAATCATTTTTTTCTTTAAGCAAACTTAACTTGTCTACATTATGTGATTCACAGTTATTTCCGATAACAAAGCACCTAAACACAACAAGCTCGTAATCGCAACTTTAGAAGTGGGAATTACCAAATTTCTGACAGCACAGGGAGGCAGCATTATAGTTCATATTTCTTTAAGCAGCAGAATTGCAAGGTCTAGGTAATTTATGTGGTTATACACATCAGCAGCCTGGAGCAGTGCATTACAAAATATCATCAAATGTTTATCATCAGGCAGCCATAGTGCTTGTTTTCAGTATTTTTCACTAGTTTACGAATGCATTGCTAGCAGTTACAAACAGGATGTTGTTGCTTCATTCCTTGCATTACTGTCACTCCCTCTCTCTTTGTGTCATAGAGTGTAATGAAAGGCTGCTTTGGTCACATACATTTCAAACTGGTTTTCAAGCTGCTATTTACATTCCATTGACTGATGTGTTACAAAACCATGGAGGTTTCATTCATAAAGTTTCATATATTATGTGAGAAGCAAAAACTAAAATAATGGTTGTTATTCACTGAAAAGATTTTTGAATAGTTACTGGCGCTGATTGACAGTCTCAGCTCAAAGGGGTATGCAATGGTATATGTTCAAATTTGAGTTACTAGAATATTCTTCCATCTATAAATATGACTGTCAACATCCACTTAGAAAACACTGTTATTAATTATCTGGGAAGAGTTATGAAATGCATGCACAATTTCTTGTTTTTTGAAAAGGAGGACACCAGTGACAGTAACAACTGCTGCCTTTTTAAGTTGATTAAGCCTGTTTCTGAGATGACCACACCAAGATATTTTTTTTATATATAGTGTCATGCTTGATCCCCAGCCTGCCCCCCCCCCCCCCACACACTTCTGTTTTCACTTCCTCTTTACCACTCAGTGGTCATTTCCAAATCTTATTCTGCACTCAAATGGACAACACAACATCAGGGCAAATATAGATTAGTGAGCATTTTATTGATTAGAAAGATGTTACATCAAGGTAATTTTCTTCCTGCATTTCTAAAAATGTTATTCAGCAATACAGTTTATAATAAAGTTTAAAAAAAAATGAGTATTTTTTCTCAGCTTTTTTTTATCCTTCATGATCCTTCATTTATATATATATATATATATATATATATATATATATATATATGTGTGTGTGTGTGTGTGTATGTTCTGTAATGAAATTAATTCATACTAAAAAACCTGAAAAATTAGTTTTTAAAAAAGACAGTGTATTGTGTTCTACAGGAATGTATGAAAATATTCATTCATGTTTCTAGAATTCATAAAAATTTGTAGTTACGTCATTAGTATTTACAACACAAATAGAGCATATTAACTGTTAGATTTAGCAGATGTGTGGGTTTAATCTTTTATATTTAGAAGTAGAGTTTTAGTATTTTGAGCTTACATGACTCATTCTTATTAATCTTAAGTCGCTGTGTGTGTATGTGTTTGGTTGCAGGCACTTCCGTTCAAGCATGGCTGTTGCAAGAATGTGCGTAGATGGACTTAAATTTTCAGTCTTGTGTGCATGTCAAATTTGAGTGGATTGGTTTTGAACAGATGTTGCTGGTATGTGTTGGTGTTTGCTGATGGTGGAGTAAAAGCTCCTCATCCCAGCTGGAGCAGGAGTGTCAGTCCGCAGAGGCCCAGCAAGGCTCCTGTCCAGCGGGGGGAGCTGACGGGCACAGCAGTGTTGCAGAGATCCATGTCACAGCACTTGTTGGTGAAGTTGAAGCTTATTCCTGATGCCTGTTTCTCTCCACTCACATCACACTGTGATGGCAAGGCACAGCTCCGCTCATACAAGACAATGGACACTGACCCTGGACACACACAAACATCACATCTCAATTCTAATGCAGGACGTCCCAATCAAGGGGCCGACATCACAGTGTGTCATTCATCACAGTTTCAGCACCTGATAGTTTTCAACATTGCTGATGATCTGGTTTTGCACCAACAAAATATCCATAAGGATGAAAAAAAACTGAGGACATGCTAAATTATTTCATTAAACATGGAGCTCAATGGCACATGCAGTGGGTACGGAAATTATTCAGGCCCCCTTTTATTTTTCACTTGATATATTGCAGCCATTCGCTATACTCATTTAAGTTTTCTTTTTTTTTTTTTCATTAATGTACACACAAAATTTCAAATTAAAATTTTGAAAGATAAACACAGAACTGCTGACATTTTTGCAGTCCTAAGTATTGATTTGACACTCATAACTCCGGTTAACTCAGGTGCTGTCCATTTCTTCTGATCATCCTTGAGATGGTTCTACACCTTCATTTGAGTCCAGCTGTGTTTG
>JAUCMU010000157.1:381909-396169 GCA_032275025.1 Enteromius treurensis
GGCGCCTCGTCCAGGGAGTAGTACAGGCGACAATGGGTTGACTCGGGGGAAGCAAAGAGGTCTATCTCTGCTTCGCCAAAGTGACTCCAGATCAGCTGGACTACCTGGGGGTGGAGTCGCCATTTTCCCCGGGTGGGTGGACTACCGTGAAAGCTGGTCGGCTGCACGGTTGAGTATCCCTGGAATATGAACAGCGCGCAGTGATTTGACCCGCGTCTGACTCCACAGGAGCAGATGGCGGGCGATTTGCGACATGTGGCGGGAGCGTAGACCACCCTGTCGGTTGATGTACGCAACGGCTGCAGTGTTGTCCATCCGGACGAGCACGTGCTTGTGGAGCAACATCTGTCGCAAGCGACGAAGGGCCAGAAGCACGGCCAGCAACTCGAGGCAATTGATATCCACAGTCGTCGAACACCTGTCCAGGTGCCCGAGGCTGACTGCCCGTTGCACACAGCACCCCAACTGGTGGTGGAGGCATCAGTGTGCACCACGTCGCAATAAGATTGTGGTGGGCTTTGACTGGCTTGGACTCCACCCTGGTGTTGTAATTTGATTTAGTGGCGATCACTTGAGAACTAAACTGGAGTCAGGGCCTAAATTAAACCAATTCACACTGCACCAACAGACACAGATCGAACACAACCCCACAAACACAGATTTAACATGATCAATCAACAATCATAATTGTTATAAACAGGTGCTGCCACTACTACAGCTTAAAGTGTATAAAGTGTATAAGTGTGTTTGTGAGCACAACAACGAACAAATGCACAGCCTGTTTGTTCCAAATTACAGGCATGCAGAGCAGCAGGGAAATCAAATGACAGCAACCTTGTGACACAAGCGTGACACACAGTCACAATAAACGCTTTACTAGTGATTATGCCAAAGGCACACAAATACGCACCAATGGAGATCTCAGACACAGCATGTAGATATTTTAATGTTGCCTCTACTGGACTAACATCAGAATCATGCACACAAATGTGGAGCCAAAGAGGACATGGCTGTGTGGCTTATGTATCGCTGTTTGCCGGTTTGCTTGAGAAACAAGAAATGGACAGATGGTCCTTCTTTAATCCTGTCTATCTTCTGCTAGTCTCTGTCTCTCTCTTTGTCTCAATCTGTTGCTCCATTGGCCTGCAGTCATAGCTGTGTCATTTTAAGCTGTCTGTGTATCAGTGGCCTCATTTATTGATATACAGTTGTCATGGTTCCTTCCCTTCAGATACTAAACACAAACAAGCTACTTGTACTGCTACCGACAAATCATAAACCTAACCTTTACCTCTGTGGCGAAATCACAGGCAGTGATTCATTTTTAAAGATTCATTAAAGTGCTGGTGTCCAGAAAGACTTTGGTAAAACAATGTTTTTTAACAGTGGCCGAGAGAGCTCAATGCACTGCAACTTAAAAAAAACACATGCAAACAGACAACAGTTAAGTGTGTGACTCGTCAGACTAGTCTAATAATATCCAAAAGACCAATGAATTGTATAGTCAGGTTGTTAAAATAAACAAAAAAAAAACCTCCCCTTTTAGTTCAGCGACAAAAAGTCTGCTCTGACCAAAAGCCACTGAACAAATAATCAGGTCCCAGATGGGTTCGTCACTTTTTGAGGTCCCCCTGAAACACTTCCGTTGTGCTTTTTGCAGCGCGTTTCTGTGTTTGGTTGCATTGCAAGAATTTGCTGTGCCTGTGTTGTTTTCTCAATGTGTTGTCGTTTTTTTCTGTTTGCATGTGTTTTTTTTTATGTTTCAGCGCATTGAGCTCTTTTGGCCACCATAGTTTTTAAATGAAATAAGGTACAAAAAGCTTTCAGTTTCTTGAAACGCTTGAAACACCACAAGCTTGTAAGAACAGCTTACACCATTTACAAACCTTACTTTTTATTATTCATTAGCTCAGGAAATTTTTTTTTTTAAGTACAACAATAATGCTCCTCTGTTTCATTATCATTATAGGACTATGCTGCCCTTTTTAATTTAGCAAAATTTTTAAAACTATATAACGTTAAAGTTATTGTAATTATTATTGTCTTTGGTGCATTTTCTTCTGAAAGAGGGTGAGACACAGTGAAGGGCTAAGGATTAATCAGACTATAGGATTTGGTTTACCTCACAGTCATGAGCCAATTTTCTGTTGCTGCTTGTCAGTGGCAGCTAATATTACACTGAGAAATATTTATTTGTAGAGCTTTTTATAGTACAAATTTGGACACAGCCGAAAGTGCATGAGAGAGCATTTTTGTCAGATTTTCAGGGAGAGTAAAGGTGATAAAACACAGAGAAATGTTGGTTTATATCATCATCTGGAAATTTGAAATGTGTTATCTAAAAGCCTTGTCAGCTAAAATATACAGCCTATACACAGGAACTAAAAGCCACAGAACCCACAAAAATACTGTAGAATTGTTTTTCTGAGTCCTTTAATTATCCAGACTGTGTTGACCAATATAATTTGTCTTGTCGCAAATGTATAATGAACCAAATAGTTTTTGTTTGTCAGCTTAAAGGACCATTTCTGTGTCAGCGATTAGTATATATACAGACGTCACATAAAAAGACATACAAAAAACAAAAACAAAAACAATGAGCAAAACATTTTTATTTTGTTAAGTTTTGTCAGTGGGAGAGGTTAATTAATTTTGCTGGTAAAATGCACCAAAAAAGTTTCCCCCCAAATCCTCCTGAGGGTCTGAAGTCAACCCACCACCCCCAAAAGTGCAAAACAACACATCTATGGCAGAAGCATTTCACAAATAATCTGCATTTTGATGAGACAGAGGGCACAGCCAAACCTGACCTACATATTAAAAGAGTGGATTAGAGAACAGCTGCAGATAACAGAACACAGACTAGGCCTGGTTAATTGTGTCATCGCTCAGAATGCACCAAACTCTCATTATTCAGCACGAATGAGTACGTCTCCAAACTTTTCCCCCCCATCTTTAAGAACGGTTTGAGTTTCCAGTTTAGGGAGCGATGGGGGTGTGGCACTGTAAACAACAGGACTGGTGAGTGGAAAATCCTGAAAGATGGTCAGGAATTTCTTTAATGCGGATCAGAGTTTGGCAAATTCCAAGACGCGCTGTCTTACTTTGTCTCAGAGGTAGGCTAATGTTACAAAGCAATGTAGGAGGACTCGCGTGCGTTCCCCTGGTTATCAGGTCTAAGTTTCGTAGGATCGCGTATATGGCCAGGGCCAGACAGGAGGAAAGGAAAGGCACTGGACAGGGTGGATGGACTGAGGGGGAAGGGAAAGAGGAGAATAACTAACGGTGTTATGTTTGTGCGAGGCAAGGCGGTCAAAACAGCTCAGCGTGTTCACAGAAACAACCCGAATTAACGCGTTTCATCGTGGCATAAGGTAATTTTTGGTTTCTCCAGTTTGGTATTTCAACAGGGCGTCAACTTTGGCAGCTCAAACACTTTGAACAACTGTTGAACCGCTTTTGTTTATCAGGGGCGACTTTACAGAAACATTTCGTATCTTCGAATCTTGGGAAAAGTGCAATGAATTTGTGTTTTATTGATGTTTAGACCATTGGGTTTGCGTGCACCTTTGTACAGACGGGTATCGGCAGTGACCTATGTTAAATGTTGTTACCCAAACAAATATTTTGTTCGTCGGGTGTTTGGAAGCTTCCCACTAGTATAGATTTTGTGTGGATACCGGCAGTGACCTATGTTAAATGTTGTTACCCAAATAAATATTTTTGTTCGTCGGGTGTTTGGAAGCTTACCACTATTTCAGATTCTGCAGTTTTGATCTATTTTGTTTTTCCTGAACAACGTGAACACATTTGTTACTGTTATCTGCAGTAACTTTATTTATATTTTTACATTGTTTTAAAATACAGATTATGTCCAAAAATGTTTGCTGTAGAATGTAGAAATTTCTTAAGGTATGTTTGATTTGAAAGAGTACTGCCCAAGTACATTTTGCTGATTTTTCTTTCTCTTTATTTTTTTTTCACGGGGGTGTACATCATGCAAAACTCAATTTTTTTTTGTAACTTATTTTAAAGAGTGAAACTTTCTCACACACACACACACACACACACACACACACATACATGCATACATATATACACACATACGTACAAATACACATACATTCATACACACACACACACACACATATATATATTAGATTCATTACATGTAAAGTAAAACATTTCAAAATGTTTCTTTTTCTTCATTTTGATGATTAGAGCTTACAGCTCATAAAAGTAAAACTCACAAAATATTACAATATGTATATTGAGTAAAATAGAAAATTCCAGTTGTCTGTTGTTCTTTGATGCCACAATAATGGCAAAGACTGCTGACTTGATGGCGGTCCAGAAGACAATCATTGACACCCTCTCACAAAAGAGGCAGAAGGTCATCACAGTGCTGAATCAAAGCATATTAAATGCAAAGATTGCCAGAAGGAAGAATTTGTATTGGAAAAGGGTTCAAGCAACTGGGAAAACAAGTGCTTTGCTGGCCATGAAATTACTGTTCTGAACCCCATGTAGAATCTATGGTATATTTTCAAAAGAAAGATGAGAAACAGTGGGTTCAACAACAAAGAAGAGCTTAAGGCTCAATTGTGGCTCAGTAGTGCTTCAGCAGACTCATAGACTGATCGCTTTCATGCCACTCCTCATTGATGCTGGAGTTTGTGTTAATAGAGTCCCGTAGAGTCAAGCATTGAGTGCAGAAAATACTTTGAAGAACCTGAATTTTTCTGCTTTGCATGCAAATACTTTTTAATAAAAGATTTTTAGGAAATATTCTAATATTTTGAGATACTGTATTTTGACTTTTATGAGCTGTAAGCTTTAATCATCAAAATAAAAATTAAAAAACCCTCTTAAAATGTTTTATTTTACATTTAATAAATTAAACCAAGATTGTCAAATCATTAGTTTGGTCTGTAGCCCTTCACAATATTTTTTCACTTCATTTTCTCTCTCTCAGATAGTATTACAGGGACAAACATATTCCTGGAGCTGTCTACCCATGGGATTTCAGGGACATCAAATAATGATATGCTGATCCAGTTGCTATTGCCAAAGGTTTCTAATCACTTCAACTCCAAGACTGTCTTTTATAGACTTTAAACTTGCTCAGTCAGAGTCCCTCATACACACACAGTTGAGGCATTGTCATAAACGCATACCATTCATATACACCACATCATGGCCAACATATATCCGTACGGCAGCTTCACTCATGCTGTGGTTAGAGGTATCCCAGAATCCTTTGGGAAGTTGGCGGAGGGTGGCGAAGGGTTCGAGACGGACCTGTCCAAGGCCCAGCGTCAGATGGGGGTGCTGACAGGCGCTCTGAGGCAGAAGGTGGGGCTGCAGCTGATAGAGATCCCAGCCGCCTCAGAGCTGCCTGAGAGCTGGCAGATCGAAGACGTGGCTGTGGTTCAGGGTGACACGGCACTGGTCACACGACCCCTCAAACAACAGAGGCGTGCTGAGGTAAGGGCCGATCGTGGGCTGAGGGACACTGGGGCATGACTGGGGCTCAGCACTGTGTTTTCCCCAGGCGGAGGCCGTGAGGCGTGTCCTGAGCGAGCTGAAGCTGACAGTGCTGGAGATGGGTGATGAGGAGGGTGGCTCTGCTGGTGCCACTTTGGAAGGAAGTGATGTCCTATTCACTGGAAAAGAGTTCTTTGTGGGCATTTCAAAACACACCAATCACCGTGGGGCAGAAGTTTTGGCTGACACCTTCAAGGTGAGCATTTTGATTGACTTGAATTAGGTCTCTTTGCATTGGCTGATTAGAGTGCTCTACATGCAGGGATAAAATTGGGCCACAGCCGAATTCAGTTAGGGCCCTAAAAATGCTGACTGAATATCAGAATCCATAATAAAAATGGAATTTACTGTTTAATTCAGAATGCCACAGAATTTGTCAGAGTTTAAGTGAATTAAATGGCGATATGGACTAGTGTGTGTGAATACTGAACTATAAAATACTGTATTTTCTGTGTGTCTATGTGTGAATGAATGGTGTGGGTGTCCTATTATTGTAAAAAAAATTATGATTATTACAATTTAATTAAACCATTAAAATATAATCCAGAAATTTTTAAAGAATAAAAATGTAATTTTAATGATTGGATTTTTGTTTAACTTAATTAATTAATTAATGTGATGTTAACGTGTGCGTTCATGATTTCAATCAATTAGACATGTTTTTTTTATCAATACATTTAATTTAGCCATAATTAATAACAAATAAATGTTATTCACTTTTGTTAAATTTACTTTTGTCAATTGTGTGGGCTTGTGTAGGTTGCACACACCCCATGAAAGCCTGAAATCACAGAGCCTCAAACATAACACATCCCAGTGTAACGTCTGTGTGTATGTAGACTCAATGTGTAGGTAATTGCAAGTCTGCTTAGAAAGGTAAAAGCATCCCTTTCCTCAGCAAGCTGCAGAACTGAAGGTATCATTCACATCCATAGCATGGGATGCTAAGATTTAAGATGCTTTAAGACTTAAGGGATGCTTTAAGAAGCATGCTAATAACAGGAGATTACCAGCGTAAGGCAAGTAACAGTTGTCTGGGTCTGCATGGCTGTATTTGTCCAGGATTTTGCAGTGTCCACCGTGCCTGTGTGTGGAGGCTCTCGTCTGAAGAACATCTGCTCCATGGGCGGCCCCGATACCATAATCTTCAGCAGCAGCGATGGGGCCAAAAAAACACTCAGAGTTAGTGAAGTGAAATACATGACACCATCGCTTCATAACCTACAGCTTTTCTGAGGAGATGGTAAAGTTATATGAGTCCTTTTAATTTTAGGTGATGGAGCAGCTGACTGACCATCACTATGAGATCTTGTCTGTGCCCGAGAATGTTGCTGCTAACTGCATTTACATCAGAGGTCCTGCTAAAGTGGACTTTCTTCTGCACCCCACAGCCGAGGAGTGTCCCAACAGTATTCCTGTGAGTAATGGAGCATGTGCAGTAAAACAGACAGCATACACAGATGTGATTACAGCTTTGCCAAGATGGGATTTTATCAATAGAAAATAATTACCATTCAGGAGTACCATTAATACATTTTTTTTTTTTAAACACACTCTTATTTACAAGATTTCCAATGGTCATGCCTTAACTTGACAAATTATAGAATTGCATTAGTTTTAAACATTTCTCATAGGCATTTAATAATTCATCTGTTAAAGAACACCTGCTTAATAATAATTTACACCTGAATATGAGGTGTTTTTCTCTTCCAGCCTTCAAGGACAAATATGTATTACTAATGTATAATGCAAACAAAATGAATAGAAGTTACTAAGAGTAATTTGCTTTTTTTTCTGATACTTTCTCCTTCTCTGTTTCAGTCTTTCCAGCGCTTGACAGACTACACCCTGTTGCCCACCGCCTGCAGCGAAGCCTCCAAACTCGGGGCGGCACTGTCCTCCCTTTGCCTACTTATCAACAAGAAACCCTACAATTGAGACACTCAAGTACAATCACAGCATAATCATATTTACTTTATTTACATCTTTTCATCATGCGTTCACATCAGCCTGAGATTTCAGGGGCTGCAACTGTCTATATGTTTCTCTTATGCTTTCATTTCTTAGCTCTCTTATATGCAGGTTTGTTTAGATTTGTAGAATGGACACACATTATGAGAGTGTTATAATACACAGCCTTGAAATAAACAAGAGATGTACTGTTTACTATCAGTGACTGAGAGGTTTAAGTGAAGGTTCACACCAAAATAAAATAAAATAATAATGATTTATTTACTCCTGTTTCAGTTCAGGGGTGTTTTATTCTGGAACTCAAGCTTTATCCTTGACTAAACACACCAGCCTTTTTAGCAGTCCTGGGGTGTATTCCAGAAAGCAAGGTTAACTTACCATCTGCTAAACCCTGACCTCTCGGTGGATTAACCCAAACTCTGCTTACTTGAGTAATTCTAGTTCCAAAACCGGGCCCAAGAGTAAGTTCACTCAGCTCAGTGCATGTAAGAACAACAAAAACAGGGCCATGCTGCTTCTTTTTTGCTCTTTGCATACTTGCCACATAACTGGTGGTCAATAATTTTTCTGTTTAATCTGAAATCCTTGAGAATAAGGATTATATTGTTTGTTTGATGCTAACTATATAATAAGCCATATCAGATATTTTATTACATAAAAATATAAAAAAAGCCATAATAAATAAATATATACAAGTATAAAAATGTGTAATATACATTAGCTTTTCATAAGTGTTTTATAGGCTACGTTATAGAGATAACTACTACAGCATATATGCCAATAAAGTAAATATAAAAACCATATTAGAAAATATGAATAATATATTGGCTCATTTATTACTTATATAAGTGTTTGTAATTAACATAAATATTATATATTAGTGGTGTCAAAATTAGCATGTTACCGTATGCGATACATTTTTTCAGATTAATGCGTTAAAAATATTTAACGCTATTAACTCAGAGGTGTGTCACCCCACTCACAACTGCTGCTTCTGTCACTTTTTGTCTTGACAAGAAGTGTGTTTATTCAGATGCAGAACGTCTTTAATACCACATCAAATGGGAGATATTTCACAGGCACATTCCACCTCACTTCAGCGCCAGGCATGGGACTGTGCTTGCAGCGTGCGCTCTGTAGGCTGTGTCCTTTCATTTGAAATGTTCTGGAGCAGCCCAGCGCTGTCTCACTCATCTAACACGCCTGACCTGAAGTGGGCCAGAAAAGGTAAAAAGAGTGGAGAGTAAATAAGATTTGAGTCCGAACTGCATTCAGCAGCGGCCGTTCTTAAAGAAATAACAGCCAATAAATCAATCAATCACTTTTATTTATATATCGCTTTTAAAAATACAGATTGTAGCAAAGCTCTGAACATTATCAAATAGGAGAAAAAGTGATGGTAATGTATAATGATGAGATTAAACTATTTATTTATTATTCTCTGTAATCAAAATGACGATACTCACTAGAAAATAACCTATAATATCCAGGTACTGTGATGTCTATTAATCAAAGGACAAAGAAAAAAGGGGATAGCTTAATGGATTCATCTACATTTAATTTAGAATGTGTCTGATAACTTCTACCTCAATTTCTGTATATTTCTGCGGAAGTTCACACGTAAATATGACCTTAATTATAATGGGTTATGTGAAGATTGTTTTAAGTTCACTTAAATTAGTTCTTTTTGTTTTTAAATTTAAATTTGTTTCTAAATGTTAAAATTGTTCTTGGTTACAGTATAAACTGATATAGAAATCAGTACTGGTTTATGTGAAGATTGTTTGTTTTAATGTTTTTATGAGATAGCTTTGTAATGTTAAATGGCTATTTAATGATTAAATAGCTACTAGGGAGAAACAATTCCATAATAAGTAATGCTGGCCTTCAGTAAAAAAAGAGATGCTATTATAGAAATATAAAAACAAAATACTGTATTTATGTTGTTAGTACATTAATGTATGAATGTAAAATGATTGCAATATAAAAGTATATTAAAAAAAACTTTACTGTTACTTGGAATTAATCGCGAATAATTTTTTTAATCAATTTTTTTTTTTGTTTGACCTCGCTAATATATATAACGAGCCTGGAACACACTTTTTGAAAGCTGGATAAATTATTGTTCTATTGATGTACGTTTTGTTAGGATATGATAATATTTGCTCGAGATGCAACTATTTGAAAATCTGGAATCTGAGCTACTCCGTAGCAAGTTATCTTCAGAGAGCAAGTAGTACTTAGGTAACCTCTGTTTTTGGAGCCTAAAGCCGAGGTTATCTGTTTGCTTACCTTAAACATACCCAAGTATGTCACATAACCTGCTTTCTGGAATACCATAAGATCAGCTTGTTCATGTTTGTTTGATCAGGATTGTGGTCCTCAAAGTCCAAAGCTGAGAACCAGGTTTAAAAATCTTATAAGATGTGTAGTTTTATGGTTTCTGTAAGTATATTCTGCTATTAGTAGTCGTCGCACAATTTTCTGCCCAATTAAGCATTTTAGTGAACAAATCAAGAAGAACCAAGAACAGCACCAGGTTCTTGTTCATTGAGGTGACTGGGAAGAGATGAGTTTGGTTGCTTTTTCCTGTGCTTATTCAACCCTAACCAAACTCCACATATTAACCTGTCAGAATGTCATAGCATTGTGGAGGCCACAAAGTTTTTTGTTTTTTTTTAAGGTAGTAGCATCTTACAAGTATGTTGTGGTGTGAGTGTAGTGTGATTGTCAGTTGTTCCATTAATGTCATAATAGGTTTTTACCCTCAGTTGTTTTGACACTATTAAAACCACCATTATCCGAATGGTTTATATCATGAGCAGTTCAGTGTTACATGATTCATGTACAACAAAAGAAAAGACAACAAATGCCTTCATCTCCAAAAAGGCTAATTTGTAAGATATTTTTAATAGGTATTAGAAGTGATCATTTCAATTTTCCTGTATAATTTGTCTTTTGTAACGTAGGCAAGAAGGGCCAGGGTCCATGACAGATTTCATTAACTTCCTCCAGGGGACACAGGTTTACAGCACCTGTTTGCACAACAATAGTAAAAGCCTTGTATTTTCATATTTTAATATGATCGGAATTATTCTCACACAGCAAGCTTCTCCCCGGTTTCCCCAAAAGACAAGAATTGTCAGTGAATTGGGAATAAGTTAGCCACAGTTGCGTGTCAGGCCTGTGATGGACAGGCCATGTGACTGTCCAGGGCGTTTGCTCACCTGTGATCTCACAAAGGATCAGCATTTTGAAAAATTGATAATTCTGATACGAACCTCAGTTTCTGAATGAGTGGGTGTTCTTCAACTTTGACATTTTTTTCTATGTATATACACACTAATTTGTTAGAATAAGAGCTCCAAGGCTTATTTAAAAAAAAAAAAAAAAAAAAAAAGTGACATTAGTAACCTGGCCCCCTTTTTTGAACAGATGTTAAAGGAGAGGCTTTAGTTTAATAATGCTTTTGACAGGTTATCAACAAATCATTGCCATTTAAGATTTTGATGTCCGCTGTATTTGTCGGGTTTATATAATATACATTATATAAAACATTTAAAGAAAAGTTATTTTTCCACAAACCAAAAACTACTCCATACACATGCAACACTATGACAGCACTTACATTATTTTAGCAATGTTTAAAAACAAATGTAATACATCTTGCTGTTGCATGCTGTTGCCAGCATATTACAAAAGTGAGTACAGCTTAACAGACCACAGTGACACTGCACATAATAGCCATGCATATTTTATTAAATATTTCTTAATTATTTATTCAGAAGTTTATAAAGCAACAGATGTTTAACAGTTGGGCCTCACTTTCCTGCTGATCTTCTGTGGTGGTGTGGAGTCTGATGATACCAAAGTAAATAAAAACAGCTGTTAGACTTCAGCTTGTGTTTGTCCTTATAAATTATGAAATTATGAAACAAGACATGTTTCTGAGCTGGTGATTGGCTGGGAAATGAAAAGCAGCAGCCAATGAATAAGCAAAGAGTTACTCTGCGAGAACTATAGCACACCAGGACAATGGGCAGCATCAGGGTGTGACTCTAGCCTCGCTTTACTTGATCCAGTAGATACAAAATAAATTACAGTTATAGAAGAAAACTCACTGTAACACTGCAAATGGGTCAACGCTCCTCCTGACCGATACGCCATCAATGACCGCATTCACCAGCATCTGAAGGAGCCGATAGAAAACCAAACATTACACTTCAACCACAGTTGAACAATAATATAACAGAACCAACAACAGTCTCACGAAGAGGGATCTGTTTCTAAGCAGGTGATTGGCTGGGCAATGAAAAGCAGCAGCCAACGAATAAGCAAAGAGTTACTCTGCGAGAACTCTAGCACATCGTAACAACAGGCAGCATCAGGATGTAACTCTAGCCTCACTTTACTTAATCCAGTACATATAAGAAATACGTTACAATTAATAAAAGAAGAACACTCACTGTACCACTGAAGAGCACTCCTTCTGACCGATACGCCATTAATGACCACATTCACCAGCATCTGAAGGAGCTGAGAGAAAACCACACATTACACTTCAATCACTGTCAAGCAATAATATAACAGAACAGTCTGATGAAGAGGGATTTTGAGCTAGTGATTGGGTGGGCAATGAAAAGCTGCAGCCCATGAAAAAACAGAGTTACTCTGCGAGAAACATAGCACACTGGGACAACACAAGCAACATCAGGATATGACTGTAGCCTCGCTCTTCACATGTTACTTTTATAAGAGCAGGAATAACTTCAATCTGAAGAACAAATAGCTGGTCTGTCTGAAGCATTGTAAAATTCATACACCTAGCGCTCACATTTAAATAATGAATTATGCGTTAGAATATCATGTCCTCATTTCATCATACCAGATTATTAAAAAAAAAAACTGTAGTTAACATATTAAAATTAAACATCTATGATGAATTGTTTATTTATAAAAATCACAACAACCCTGTGCTACAGGCATTGCCATTCATACATGCTACAGCGGAAGTTATTTTACACAACTACACAAAGCTTCCAGTTTTTGAACACAGTGAAAAAGGCCTATTATGGAAACGTGACTTCAATAGCCATACTTTGAGTTCGATACCAGTTTGTGAACAATACTTTTTTCAAAACCAATTTTATTGAATCAATGATTTGTAGGTCAAAATAGGCTAGTTAAATAGAATTTCTTCCATGATATTTGTGTTTTGAAAATGTTTTTGATTAATGTGCTGACTTCTGTTATTTTGTTAAGTTGTTATCCAACAACTTGCTGGACCAGGAGTATGGGGCTAGAAGAGCAGGAGAGAAAACAGCAACAGCATCATGGTCACAGAATTTCTTATGTTTAAAAAGACTGGCAAACGATTAAGTTTGTTGTCAGGAAAAGGGGATAGATTGCATAGGATCCAGCTGTTAAAAGGGGCCCATAAAACTCAGTGGAGGAGTATAGCATGGTAAAGCAAGAACGCCACACATTCTAACTAGACACGGGCCCTTCTAGACCCTTTTCAGAGGTCAACAATTTTTTTTCTTTGTTCAATTGGCACACTAAACAAGAGTTGGAGCTCTTATTTTTGAACCCTAAACGTGCTCCAGATTAATGAATTTAACTTTAAAATGTAGAAAAATCTTTTTACAGGTCCACCCATGTCAGCATTAAGTGAGCCCCCAACCATTAACAGTTAGTCCCCGTTTTCATACAAATCCTAATGCCTCTGGTAACAAACAAACTATACCGGACGTGTCAATACTATGGATCTGTCCATTTAATACATGTAAATCAAGCTAAATAAAATTATAGATCCTCTCAGTGCTCTTAAGGTGGTATATGATCTTGATAAGCAGTTTTACAACTTTGTACGAAATATTTTAGCGCATAAAAACCCGGTTTATTAACATACCAACAGACAAGCTAATCCAGCACAGATTAGTGTTTGAACATATGGCGAAATTAAGTAACATTAGAAAAAGGTCCACTTTTTGGAGAAAAAAAGACCCACCCATTCCACTAGGTTGGCTACGGCCCTGCATTACAACGCAAATAACGTTGCATGGATTGCTGACCGTTCTGAAACAGCGAGCCGTGCAAACATTTAAAGTTTAATCACATTTGTACGCATTACGATTCATGTTTTCCAGTCCCCAAACCGGATACATCTAAAATGATACTTAATGCTTTTGTTACACAGTTGATGAGAATGTATATGGCCTTAGTGGATCAAACTAATGCACGTGGTCACGTATAGTTATTTCCTAACCCTGAACAGATTTTGGTGTTCGATTAATGTGCGTCAAATATTGTTAGACAGTTATTTTAAGCATGAAATGAAATACATAATATCAACATTTTCCATAAAAACCAAGCGCTCTGTCTTACTCACACATCTCAGCTGCCGCTCTCCTCACTGGTCCGAACCGGAAAAGATCGTCCAGCTTCCTCCTCCTCCTTCTTCTTTCAGACGTTCTTCTTCTTCTTCTTTTGATTTTAACGGCGGCTTGCATCCGTAAACGGTGCACTACCGCCACCTTCTGGTTGATTTCCCTTAGAAAATTCTCCCCTCTATTTCCAATTTATCCTCTACATAATTTATATTATATACATCAAACCAGTATTAGCTAGGAAGTTACAAATATTTTTCTTGTTTTGTCCAATCACCCCACTTTTCAACACATCTTTTATCTCTGTTCCAACCAACCCATCCTTTCTTACTTCCTCCATCATTTTCCTCCTT
>JAUCMU010000157.1:408405-421368 GCA_032275025.1 Enteromius treurensis
ACAAATTCTGAATGCCTTTGGCAGATCTTAAATGAGCCATTTTAATCTAGATTAATTTCAAAATTAATCTAGATTAAAAAAAAATTAATCTATGGCCACCCCTAATATATATATATATATAGTGGGTACGAAAAGTATTCAGACCCCCTTCAATTTTTCAGTTTTTGTTATATTGCAGCCATTTGCTAAAATCATTCAAGTCCCCCCCCCCTGTGTACACACAGTCTGTGATAATTCCACAGTAAATTAGTTACTGTTTTTCAGAAAACTCAGTGGTCCTCTGAGAAAACTAATCTTGCCCAAATGCGATGTCTGTGATATTTTTTTTACAACGCGTTTCCTTGTGTGTTTTGACTAATGTGATATGCAGTAGATGCTCTTACCGCACCCACGTTTGATATATTTTGATCTAGAAAAAAAATAAAAATAAACACAAATAAAAAGACAGATCCCGTAAACTGTTAAGACTGTCTATTGTAATATCAGTATCAGGTAAGATTACTCACTTTCATTTCTGGACTCGGTTGCATATGCTTTAATTATCAAAATTAAACATGGGTTTACTACAAATAAAAAACATAATAGTTAAAATAAAGTAACCACACATTAACAAGTTTTTTTCTGTACTTGACATTTAGTTTAACCATTGATTATACTAATTGTAATCAATCCGAATGACTATAGCAATGCACGCATACAGAGCGCTTGATCTCTGTGACGCCCAGATGTACAAAACAGACACGCCCACCTCTGTAATAAACACGGAGATGTTAGTCCCGTCCAAAATGGTACATGAAAATCACGGACGTCAGGTCATAATGATCGAAACTCAAACATAGTTTAGAAAACTAGTCCCGTCTGAATAGGGTTTTTGCTGTTACTCTGGAATTATAAAGAAATTAAATGAAGCTTACTTTCTGGTTTTTCATCTCAACGACTGTTTCATTCTCATCGTAAAAACCAAACTGACTGAAAAGGAAGAAAACGATGCTTAATAAAAATCTCTTCGCAAAGAACACAGGAAAATAATCATTACATTTCAAGTTAAAGGTGCCATAGAATTTAAAACTGTATTTACCTTGGTATAGTTAAATGATAACAGTTCTGTACATGGAAATTACATACCCTGAGTCTCAAACACCAATATTTCCTCCTTCTTGTGTAACAAAGAACGACATAACAATCACATCACAGTCAGAAACATACGCCCCCAATATTTGCGTACTGTATACCCTGCGATGTCCTAGACCAGCCGCCAGCCAAACCTACACAGTCAAACCATCAGAAGCTCTGCATGTATTGTAAAGAAACAAGCAGGAAAATAGCGAAAATAGCAAATCATGGAAATAAACGTTATGTTACAGGCTGTGCAGGGAATGTGAAGTTGATGGGGATGGGTTGATATCTGCATTCGGAAAGGCACGGAAAGAAAATAACCCCTTCTAATAAAATAACATGAGCTACTAAAAGGACATGGTTAGATTGCTACAGTAGCAGTAGCCTGTTACATTACAGTACATAAGATTTCACTTACCACATAACAGAGTAAGAAGAGATGACTGAAGATGATGGTGAATGATTTACAGATCCTGAGCACCACTGACAAACATCTGAAGATTATGTGCGATTGCAGTTGAAGTGAAACTGAAACGCATATTATAAGCAGCTCCTGACGTCCGCATTTTATTTACAGTATAATTACCTAAGGATATAATTGTGAGTGAAAGTATTGTAATATTTATTTTCCTCCCTGTGTTTTTTTTCCTGCTATGTGAGCTAGCTGCACTGTGAAACAGCCAATCAGCAGAGCTTAACATTATTATTCATGATCATTCCAAATAAGCCAATAATAGAGCATTTCATTCTGAAGACAAATCCTAGGGTTGTAAATGGACATGAAAAACAGTTTCTGGAGATTTTTTGCCCTTACTTAAGCCACATACCTTCAAAGTAGACATCAGAGAACAATTTAAAAGACTATATTAATGCAGTCTATGGCACCTTTAAAAATTACAAAAGTGAAAAGTGATTTAACCAACCTTGACTGCCATGGAGTGATGACTCCATCATCAGCTCCACCGATCAGCACCAGCTTCTTAATGCGCAGGAAGTTTTGTTTCCAAGCTGCACAAAGATAATACTACATCACAAATCAGTAATAAACACTTTTATAAACACCATCCTCTTACAGAAAATAGACTTAAAGCTGGTCATGTGATTGGTTTCCTCACCGGTAGAGTTGGGATTTGTTCTCTCATTGTTCAGTAAGGCGAGATAGTCGCTGCTGTTGATGTACATGTCTCTGTGATGAGGGTCTGAAAATAACACTGAAACATCACTGCATATCTCATGATACCATATAGAAACACTAGACGTCTTAATAATACCATTATTGTAACAAAAATATTAAGAACTCAACGATCAGGGCTACAGTGTTTAAGAGTGTTATTATTGGGTTATTTGCTTTCCAAATTGTCCACAGAACAGTGAAAAACAGTTCTGTTATGTTTCCACTTGAGCTAATTCAGCACAGCGTGATTACAAACCGTTCACGGCCTGGAATTCTTACAGTTCACTGTAAAATGTTCATGTGTTTATGACCTCGAGGTTAGATTATTGTAATGCTTTACTGGGTGGTTGTTCTGCACGCTTGATTCAAACAACTGGTTCAAAATGCAGCAGCTAGAGTCCTTACTAGAACCAGGAAGTATGAGCATATTAGCCCGGTTCTGCCAACACTGCACTGCCTCCCTATCAAACATTGTATAGATTTTAATTTTTATAATAAAAAAAATAAAAAAAATAAAAAAAAGTGAACGAAATGCCTCTGAATGTTCACTGCACTCACAAACACATGTCATCATGTAATGCTCAAAACTGTGTAAATAATCTGAGCAGATTTAAATATAATGTTGTAATCAACACTTTTCATCAGTGTTAATATTGACAATGGAAATCGAATTAGTTAAATTTGTTGTCCTTGTACCTATCAGTGGCATTTTACCCCAAGCCCAATTAATGGTTTGGGTAGCAGCAGTATTGATGTGTCTGATTTCTGATGCATTCACCCACTCACCGTTCCAGTAGTTACAGATTGATATTTTCTGACCCACTGCAGTATAGCACACATGATACAGGTTGGATTTAACAAACTGAGGGAAGAGGTACTTCAGATAGTCTGTGTCTACAAAAGAAGGTCAAATATGAAACAAACAGAATTTAAATTCAATGCTGAACCAGGACAGCACTCTGTAAAAACACTAAAGCAAGTGTGTTACCTCCATACTGCCCCGCCTGCGGAGAAGACAGAGATATGAAAGAGTGTACATTATGGTCTGGGAGAGTGGACAGGATTCCTCGACACACCAGGCCACCTGAAACAAATTCAGACATGTTCTTATATAACATTTATATAAGCCAAGGTGACACAAAAATCCCCAAGAGAAAGAGCTAAATGAGGATGGCGGCAAAAATAAGTAACAAGCTGAACTTATTAAACAGAGTCTGCCATCTAAAAAAAAAAAAACACATATACATATATATATATATAGATAGATAGATAGATAGATAGATATAGTAAAACTTTACAACGAAGTTAAGTTACTGCAGTAAAATATTTGTATACAAAGAAAACTTTCAATCCAGCAGAAAGTTAGATTTGGTCTCCGATGCTCCTGACTTCTGGATCACACTTGCACTTGACTGAATACACAGTGTAACCTTTTCCATGAAATGAATGTACTACATTTTACTACTTTAATATAAATAATAATATGTAGATAATATATTAATAACAAATGTAATAAAAATAAATACGAATAAAAATATTATATTATATACATTAATACAAATATTTTATACATAAGATTTTGTATTTGATTTTACTAAACAATTTTTGTGTTGTTTAATAATTTATTTCATTGTTTCTACGATTAAAACATAAATAAAAAAGGCATTTCAAATCCAGTGCGAAGATCTGGACAGAAAAATTATATCCACATGTTATACCATGGTGTGACCATTACAGGCCTGTATAACTCTCTGTATAAATAATCATTTATGTATAGGGCTATGTGTCTTAAATGTGTTTTGGACTCATAATGGTTTCACCCCATCAATGTATACATAGCAAGTAGCATTTATATATAAATACAATAAAAAATCAGAATGTACATTTTCCAGTCAAAAGTGAACAAGTACAATCAGAAGACTTAAAAAATGCTATTTGCTATTTTTTAATTTTAAGATCATACTTTTTTTTTGTATTGTGGTATTACCTTCCTGACAATTAAGCACAAATAATATAGCATTTATACACAAAACCTTAATTTGTATTTTTATTTAATCTGATTTATTTATACATTTAACAGACAAACAGAATTAAAGCACATAAAAATAACATATCATTCAATGTAAAAGATCAAAGTAAATTTTCAGTGTAATGCACTATTTTGTAGAGATTCAGAGCAAAATTACAGGAAGGTAAAATTTACTTTTTTTTAACACAAAGATGGGTCTATTAGAAAAAAAAAAAAACTTTAGCCATCTTTGTTGCATTACACAAGAAATAATACATAAATAAAAATTAAACTTCTATAGGTACATGCACAAACGTAGGTAAAAATATATTTGTGACAATGTTATGTCGTATGCAATTGTTTTGATAGATGGAACAAAGATATTTAATCAGCATTTGTTTTTGATACATTCCTCTTTAAAAGAAAAAGTATAATCTGTATGCAAAGTGACCCATGTTTAGCTTTTGACTTCTGAAAATGTGTACAACTGAACAATTAACTCAAGGAGACACTAAAATCACATTATCTCTGCAAATCAAGCATACAGGGCCTTCACAATGAAGATACCAAAATAAATGTTAGTTAGAAAAGGGATTCCATTCGCTGTGTTTGGAGGAAGAGGAATGAGGAGTATGAGAAATTAACCTATGCTGAAAATTGTAGAACCCTCCATGATTTCTAAGTAAGAGTACTTAGGGGCAAAGGTCTTGAACACAAACCTTTCCATACTCTGATTTCTTTTTTCCATAATTTTCCAGACATGGAATATCTAATTCCATACTTTTCCAAACCTCATAGGAACCCTGTAAGAACTAGCATATAAAGGGACATTAAATGGGCTACTCCACCCCAAAATGAACATTTTGTCATTAATCACTTACCCAATGTTGTATTGTCTTCAAAATACAGTTTAAGATATTTTTTATGAAAACCGGGAGTTTGTGACTGTCCCATTGAATGCCAAGTAATGAACACTGTTTCATTTTTGGGTGGAGTAACTCTTTAAGGTATCTTCAATATTTAAGACAGTAAGAAAACTAAACGGAAGAACACTTTTTTATTATTTTTTTTTTTTTTAAGTTTTGCACTTTCACTATTGTCATATCAACAGATTTTTACCAATCAACTTACCATTCTCTGTTTAAAAATATAATGACGCTGCCATCTTTATAAGATCTCAGTTAAAAATAGTCAATTTGGCCCCTCTCTACAAAATAGTAGCGTACTCAGTAAATATACAGTAATGTTTCATCTTTCCACCAAAAACATCAAAATCAATCATTTGAAACAGGGGCCTTTATTTTTGTTAGTCATTGTCCTTTCTAGTGTTTAATACAGCTCCTCCAGCCATGCTTAAACCTCAGCAACAGATTAAAAAAAAAAAAAGGAAAGAAAAAGAAAAGTTTGTTATCACTGCTCAGCAAACCACAGCGTAATGTTGCAAAGCTGCATGTGGTGCCCATCATGCCTAACAACAACATCCCCTAGGCATGTGTCTATTCACAATATAGCACGCAGCTTAATACTATCATGTGGGCTACAAACCCTGCGAGTAACAGATGAGGTGGACGCCATCGGCTGCATTCTGCATGATGGGATAAATGGCCTCTGTGAAGCCCTCCACCTGCTTCCAGAGCGGCTGCAAGCTGGCGCTGCGGTCAAACAGGTCCAGGACAGTCACATTAGTGCCCGGGTGAGACTGTGACCAGACGACATACACAAAAAACACATCAGTTACCTATCAACACACAGCAAACTGTGCTCTACTCTGTGTATTTGTTTGAATAATTTCATATTTTTTCTACCCTCATTTATGAGGAATTAAAAAAACAAAACTTTTTTGAATATTACAACTTTCTATAGCAATCGCATATTACAGGTCTATTATTTAAGTAAATAGGCTAACTTTTTTAAATAATTGAAGACAAAAATTGGGTCTAAGAGTATTTATTTTTAGTATGATTATTAAACCACAGGCTTTGGCATACATTTGTAGTTTCATGTATTGTACATTTTATATGGCATTTATTTTAATAATAATAACACAAAAAATAATGCATTGTATTTGTAAAGCATTTTCCTAAATTCAAAACGTTACAGTAAAACTAAAACAAAAATAACAATAAAAAAATAAAATAAGTCATTGATAAATACAATAATTACTTAATAACAACCCTAAATAAATGGACAGAATTTTAGGTAGACTATAAAAACGACGGTTAGACCATTTGATACTCTCATTGTACCAAATGGTTACGGACGAGGATTTTTGTCTTTAATATAAGGCTCTATTGTACAGTCATTGTCCGCATATTGACCCTACGCAAATGTAGAGATTTGATACTACTGGTGGCACAAAGTAAGGATAGCAAACACATAATAATATTATCAGATGAATGGTTTACCAGGTTGATGAATCGGTGAAGGTTGATAAAATCCGCAGAGCTGTCGAAGAGCCCGTGAATGATGATCACCGGTTTATAAGCGACACACACACACAACACACACACCGCAAGCAGAGACCACACACACGTACCCTTCATCATAACAATAACAATAACGACAGCAATATAAGAAAACCGCGACTTATTCAGATAACCGTTTGAAAAGTTACAACACAACCAAAACAATAACGTTATAAGTGATCCATATGGAGCTTCTGTATGTGAGCTTCGCTGTGCGCTCGGCTCCGTTTATCATATTTAGGCTGATATGTTTCTGTTTGTGTTGCTTCCGGTTAGTACATCAACAAAAGCGTTTGCTACGTCATATCCGTGCTCATTTGCCCTCCCAGACGTATATACATATCTGTTCTCCCAGACATGATGAAGCTTGTGCCCATTAAAGCATAGCTTCTGTGGAAAATAAGCTGCTTGCTTCATCAACTTTGTGAATTTTTTTTTTTCTTTCAAAAATGTATTGAATATTCCTCTGCAAGTTATTGGAAATAGAAGTAGATGGAAAAACAAAATGTTTGGGATAGATGAAATGAATGCAGAGGTAGGCTTGAGGCATGGACCCAACGGTATATGTTTTGATAGAATTTATTGAACTAAAATTGACGTTTAGCTTGGTGTATATCCTGCATCCTCTATTTCCAATAGAGCTATTAATACCATCAATCAAATTAACGTGAGAATTAAGAGCACAACGTCTATAAGACTACAAAAAATGGTGGATTACAAGCCTTCGATTTCTCTTGTTTTAATTGGATGTTGAAGTTTAAATGGCTTAAATATGTTATAGCAAATGAAAATAATTTTGAGTTTTACGTGGTGGAATTGATTCCTACTAAGATGTGATTTTACGGTTTCCAGACTACCAATCAAATTATCTTCCTTTCAGGACTTGCTGTATTGGAAATTATTACACAACCACAATTTCACTCCACACATAACCCCAATAAGGAACAATACTTTTGTTCTATTTAGACATAGGTGTCTGTGTATTCTTAATTGGCTTGAAAAAGGTGTTTGGCCAGTAGCCTACCTCATTTAATGAATATGGATGGGATTTTCCTTCTGTAATTTCTGTTTGAAATAGAGTTTACACATTTTTTGTACAAAATACTTTTATCATCACACCAGGACCAGATGATCTATGTGAACTCCCATCACTTCTTTTTAATGGTAACGACCTCAAAGCAATGCTCCCCAACAAACCTATTCGCTCATTTCGATTCTGTACTCTATTCCAATTTTGTTCGAAAACACATTATGTTTGGAATGATATTAGATGATAAAAAGTATGATTTTGTCTTAATACAATGTTAATTTTCATCTTTTAAATGTTACTTTCTAAAATAGCATACAGCTTAAATGCACTTAGAGAAGTCTTCTATTTCTATGAAGATTCACACAATAGTCAGGAATTGCACCGCAATTGACCAATGTATCATTTTAACTACTAACACATTCATGGTTGTTTGAATGATGTGAATACTACGTATTAAGTCTTTCAAACACTTTGTAATCCACAAATAAATATTTTGTATGCAGGTATTTCCAAACTTTTATTGTAATCTTAAACTTTTACAATATTTTAATAGTTATTACATTTGCATGTTCATGGTTCTCTGATGTTGGTTAATAGTCACATGAAAGCATGGTAAACAAATAAAATACTTTTAATTTGGCATTTTAAAATTATTTTAATTTGTAAATAAATTATTAGCTTTCCTTAAACTCAGAAACCCTGCAGTATTTTTACAAACTTTTGGAAAACCTTCACACTAAGCAGTTTTTCAACCCTGATTCCGGGTGGTGCGGGTGGGGGAGCATCACTCTGGTGTAACTATACTGTATTAGAGTAGGTAGCACTTCAGTGTTAATACTGAACCAAAACCAGTTAGAGATATAGAGCTCATGAGAAGGAAAAAAAAAATTAAAACCTAATTTGTTACCACTGTACTCAATTTATTACAAGATAACAACCTTTTTTTCAGGACATAATGAGCAACAGGCTTCTCCCGTATCTTTAAATAGTAACAATATCTGATTTTGTAACACAATCAATGATTTCACATGAATATAAATGTGCCATTTAAATATTTGGTCACTTCCTGAAAATAACAAAAAAACTAAACACATTTTAAGAGGAAAAAGTGTACATTAAATTAAATTGCTGGTATGTTGCACAAACTCAGACTAATTTGAAAATCTATGCTGTAAAGGTACACACACGCACAAAAATAGATCATTTAATATTTTATACACTTAATTTTGGTATTACATTAGATTGGTGGTTTAAGCTTTCATGGCTGTTCTGAAAATACCAAAAATAGTTTCTTATTAGCAAATGATCCATCATACATGTACACCTGCATCTCAGGTGCTTGAATGCAATGTACTTCGTGCAAGCTTCTATGAAGACCACTCGTTTAACAAAGCCTGGCACTTTCAAGAGCTCATTCTGTTCACCACATATTAAAGGCTGTGTTCCTGAACCTGGATTAGAGTGTTAAAACCATCTCTGAATGTCTAGATGGTGCTAAACAGTGGGCTGAAATAACTCCTGGAGATCACGAAGTGATCGTTCCAATGTGAGAGCCAGCTTCTCTGCGTTGGTTTCCTCACAGCAGTTGAAGGCAGTTACAGAGAAGTGGACGTGATCGTGCTGTGGATTGTAACAGACTGCATATCCATCTGGAACCAGCGGTCCAAAACACATCACACTGTCTGTGTTTGTGGGCACCTGTGAGGAAGATGCAACATGCAAGTGCTATTGCTTCAAGTCTTCTGACCCATGCTGTGGCCAGCTAAAAAACAACAACAACAACAACAAAAATAAAAAAAGCACAGGTTGCCTTCAAAAGTTCTGCTATAACCAAGCAGTAGAAAAAAAAACGTTTTCATGATTGATCGTCGCTATCACAGCAAAGTATTCGATCACTCGTGCACATCTCTACTATTTAAAGTGCCCCATTATGATTTTTGAAAATGACCTTTCATGCAGTAACACAGCTCTACGTAAATAAAAACATCCTGCAAAGTTTTATATCTAAAAGTGCACTGCATATAAAGTTATTATCTTTCAAAAGAAAGAGTCAACTTAAAAGGATTTATTTTTAAAATGAATCCCAAGATGTTTTATGTTGACATGCATGTCAAGCTGTTTTTGGGGACTCCCAAAACCTCTCATAACCCTTAATATGGACACTTTAATCTTTTCAATATTTTTACATAAAAAAAATAGTTTAGAGAAACAGAAAATTCTCTTTTAGTTTCAGTCTTCCTGAAAATCCTGCATCGACTTGTGCCCCATTTGTAATCAAATACGATCATTTCATCACAAAGTGGCATAAGCTAGCACAAGCTTTTTACAGTAGACTAAAGAGACATTTCTGAATTTGGAAACTTACAGGATGTCTTTATAGCAAAATGACCTCTCTCTCTCTCTCTGTAAGTTACCTGTCCTGTTCGGAGTTTCCAGTGAGTGGCAAGTCCATAGGCCGTGTCCATAAAGATTCGGGGCACGCTCAGTCCCTCCTCAATGGCTTGAAGTTTAAGACCCAGCAAGTGGCGATCTATACCCTGTCCCATCAGCGACTGATCAAAAATGACACTCATTATGCAGTCAACAAAAAAATTTGGACCTGGTCAGAGAGTCTGAGGTTTCCATGTTATTCACCTGCTCTGTGAGGATGCTGTACGCATCAACAGCCTCTCTTAGCAGCTGCACCTTAGCTTCTCTCTAAAACACACACACACATACACACACGCTTAATGATCAGCGTTACTTATGATTGTGACCTCTCACGTGGTCTCCCTCCCCACCATGCCAATAGGCCAATTTCGCTGTTTAAAGCAGGAAATTACAGTTGTAATGTAACAGTCTATGGAATAAAAGAACTCAAAAAGAATCATTTTGAGTTTACATTTAAAAATTCAGACTATTCTGATAAGAAAAAAAAATCAACTCAATCTCCCCTCGGCTCAGAATTTCTCAGAGCTCAGAGTTTATATCCCTCACTTCTTGCTTTATTTCTTAGAACTGACAAACTCGCTGTTGTTGAGTTAAATCGAGTTATAAAGTCTGAACTAGAAGATATAAACTTGCATTTGTTGAAAAAACAAACAAACAAAAAACGAAAAGAAAAAAAAAGGTGCAATAAAATAGGTAAATGTTATCTAAAATGTTATAGGTTTAAATTGTACTTTATTTCATGCTGCAACTGAAACATGTTGCAAATAATTTTTTTTTAAATCAAACTTAAAAGTTGAGTAATCCTAGTAGGTTTCATCCGCAGTTCGTCTGTTTAAACCAGAGATGCAAACAAGTAAGGGGGGGAAATGTGAGAACATTACAAGGATCGGGGAACATGCTCCACATGGTATTTCTTTTAAAGATGTCTGCTTTACATGCTTTTTTGCAGTTACTTCAAGGTATTTAAAAAATATATATTTTTACTACCTTATATTTTCTTTTATATTTACATTTTATTGCCACATTTGACAAAAATCAAGATATATTTATACATTTATTTGGTCAAAATCCCCTATTATAAAAGATGAAGTGCTATGAAATGAAACTAACGCAGGCTATATACAATATTATATTAATAAAAAATACTGTCGGATTAGATGGCAATGCTAACAAGTGCATAACACTTAATTATGAGAAATATTGAAACAACTAGGGGCCAGTTGCATAAACTTTGTCACCTTTTTAAGAACAAGTTGACCAACTATCAGCTGCCAAGGGGTAATCAGATTTACTTTTCCAGGAAAAAATAAGTTTTTTTTAACAAGTGAATTACTCAGTTACTCAGAACATTACTCACAGAAACGACATCATTGTCAAAGGCCTGTATGAAGCTCAGCATCTGATTGGTCGGGGAGCGGATGTAGTCTGTTCTTCCTCCCCGGAAAATCCTCAGAGAGGCGATGTCGCAGGCGGCACACACTTCACTGTGGACTCTAGCAGAGAACAGGAGCCAAATGCACACTTTATTTATTCACTTTCATCTTCTGTCTTTACTAGATGAAGACCTCACCTGTAGTAGGCCAGCTGAATCGCCACCTGGATGAAGGAGTTTGGACTCAGCTTAAGTTGTTTGACAAACGCTTTTCCAAAGCGTTGGAAGTTAAAACATTTGATGTCCAAATCATTGATGAGACTAAGGGGAGAATTAAGTTTTAAAAATACAAATTAAGATATTATTATCAGCATTAAGTTCTTGATTTCCTCCACATCTTAATAAACACAAGAGACAACGTCATTCTCTAATTTGCAAAGATTTGTTATGGTACAGTTGGGTTGTAGTCATACTGCACAATTCAGAACAGTTCAAGTTCGGTGCCCACTGCTTTAAAAACTGCCAGTCTTGAAAATTTACATTACAGCCTCACATTATAGCCTCAAACTCATCCATGACTCAAAATACTGCAGATGCCAACATTTTTTAAACTGCAAATATTTACACACACAAACCTATGTTTGACTTGGCTTTGGCTTTTATTATTCAAATATAGCTAACAGATATAGAATTCTTAGTAGCAAGCTAATATTTGTGTGTGCCATAAAACAGACCAAACATAGGCTACATCTGTGCTGTACTTAAATTATTCTAATTTAATATCTGTTTTCATACTATTACATAATATGAAAATCTATTACTGTGGACAGATCACCGAAACCAAATGCACACACACACACACTATAAATCCTTTGCCTTTCTGATATGCGCTTAAATTTGAACTGGAAATTAGGTGCTGGGTGTCTGGCCAGAGGAAAGCTGGCCCCAACTAAGCCAGGTTTCTCCCAAGGTTTTTTTTTCTCTCCATTCTCTCACGGATAGGGTTTTGGTTCCTAGCCACTGTCGCCTCTGTCTTGCTTATTTGGGGGCACCTAATTTCTTGTGATTATCGTCGTATCATCGGATTGATGGGGCCTCTGACAGGCAACTTTTTTGATAAAAGTTTCCTTTTGCCAATTTTACAGTAGCCAGATAAATGTCAATAATGTATTGAGATTTGTCTAAAGACATATGAATACAAATTTGAATTGTTTCTAGTAATAAATACAAACATTTTCTAAGGGGTAGTGATAATTTTTTTCTTTTTGTTTTCCTGGACCACCAGTGTCTACATGGCCCGCTTTCGCAGAGATGCCACATGTCAAATCAAGTCACTTTTATTTATATAGCGCTTTTAACAATACAGAT
>JAUCMU010000157.1:436881-447576 GCA_032275025.1 Enteromius treurensis
TGCTGTTTTCCCCACCTGTAAGTCGCTTTGGATAAAAGCGTCTGCTAAATGAATAAATGTAAATGTAAATGTAATAAGAAAAAATATAAGAAAAAACACATTCAAATACCTTCATAATGTCTGATCAGTCTGAACACGTCCTATCGCATTAATCACTATGCAGCTCGATGTATGACTATAATCAACTTATTTCACCTACCGGGCAACATCAGCCACATGAAGGGGGGGCAAAAAGCTGCAATAAACGTACAGCTCCAGATTGACAAGTATTCATTTACATACGCAGGAAACAATCTGCGATACGAGATGACTGCTCCAAATCAGTGACTGTGAAGCCATGTCTGTTAAGTCAACAAACAAGAGTATGTGCTTTAAAAAACGAACATTCTACTCTACACATCTAATAAGTTGAATAACATACCCCAAAATAATCTGCCATTTGAAAGGTGAAAAGAAAGCTGCAATACGGGATGTACAGCTCCAGCTCAATGGCCGCAATGCCACCACGCCAAACAACAGTGTGCGATATCCACAAATCTCGCGCTACGCTCCTTTAAACTAATTTAGGCGGAAAGTACATGGCACCCGTCCATCCATGACGTCATCCCAAAAGGCAGCGATCCCCAAACCCGCTACACACACCCCAACTTTCACCATCCCGGTGAATACCTATTTACTACCATGGTCTAAAAACAGTAAAATGAGAATTCACCACTGCATCAGTAGGACCCACCCCCTAAGGTAACCTAAAAGGGTTTGAGTGACATCCAACGGTATGGTGTGTAGTACGTCAATCTGGGGGAGTAATCATATCTCCTCTAACTTGTTCACTACCACTTCCTATTTGGTTTCTTAAGCAAAATTAGCCAATCAGCTTTGAGTATGGGCGGGCTTTTATTTTAATCTCCTCTACTTCCTCGCCACTCTCCACTCTTCCCTCAATCAATGGTGTACTGTTCAAATGTGAGATAGGGACTGGCTTCAACTCTGATTTATGAAGACACTATGAGGAACTATGACGAACCCACCCCATGTCAACGTCGCACTTCATAGACATTATCAAGACCATCCTTATATTCTACGACCTCAAACACTCTAGGGGCCCATGCATCCTGAATCTTAATTTGCCCTAAGGGGTGACTCCTACAATAAACTAGTGTGCCTGGAGCAAGTATGGATACATAATTCGGTAGCATTCTTCCCCGGTCAGAAGTCCTTTCCTCTAAATACCTCAGTGTACTATCAAAGACCACGGATAGATGCTCTTTATGTTGAGCAATCGAGTCACTTACACTACCTCCTACTAACTCTTCCTCGGTCACATCCAGGAGAAAGTCAATGGGCAACTGCGGCTTCTGGCCAAACATAGGTTTGTAAGAAGAGTAATGTGTTGACTGATGCACAGTAGAATTATATGCAAATAAAAGTTGTGGGAGGAACTGTGGCCACTTCCCTTTCTTATCTTGGGGCCAAGGTCCTTAATAGATCATGCAATGTTCAATTAAAACGTTCGCACTGCCCGTTGCACGGGTTGTACGACTCTTCTGGATTCCATAAATGTCACAAAGGTGAAAATCACAAAACCACTTTTCCACAAGCATTTTAGCCACGGTCTTTGCTCTCTGATCTGAGGTGGCAAACACTTCCCAAAACATTCTCCTGACCATTAGTAACCCGTTCCAAGTTTGAAATCGATAGCTATCATTTCTAACGGTCTTGATACAATAAGACTTCCCATATAAGTGCGAAATTTAGTATGACTCTTCTGAATTCCATAAATGTCCAAAGGTGTTTAAGTAACTCACTCTCGAAGCTAAGACCTTGGTCAGAATGTATACGCTTTGGGACCCCATACACACAAAACCACTTTTCCACAAGCATTTTAGCCACGGCCTTTGCTCTCTGATCTGAGGCAGCAAACGCTTGAGTGAACATAGAAAACACATCAGTCACCACCAAAACATTCTCTGACCATTACTAGCCCGTTCCATGAGATTGAAATCGATAGCTATAATTTCTAATGGTATTGATGTAATAAGACTCCCCATGCGAAATTTAGGCTGTATGGCCTTAGCCAATACACACTGCTCACACTCACACTACACCAGCGTTTAACGTCTTGCCACATTCCAGGCCAATAAAATCGTTCCCTCAACAAAGTGATGGTTTGTTCAATGCCTTAATGCCCGTGTTTATTATGCGCAAAACAAGAGGAACTGCAAAACAGACTCTCCAACCGGTGGAAGCTGGACTTTTCGATATAATACTCCTTTATCCTCCATAATCCGAGGCCACTGCCTAGCTAACTCCCTTAGACCTTCAGGACCCTGGGCTACTTCTCCCTTTGAAGGGGGAATTCCCTTCCTCCAGAATCTGAGGAAAACTCCGATCACCGGGTCAGAGGCCTGCAATGCAGAAAGGTCACCTTTGTCTCGCCTTGGTACAGCATCTATGGCTAAAGCAGTGACAACCGAATTTGGCTTTGAAACTTTCTGCCTCACAAACACCTCAGTCGGAACTGCACTCCCTGCACTGTAGTTTGACATATTAGCTTCAGGGGGGCGTAAACCCCTACTTGCAAAAGCAATAGGCCTAATCTGCCCACCCTGATCTTGCGACAACACTGCTCCAAGACCACGGTGGCTCGCATCAATTTCCAAAACAAATGGTCTTGTGAAATCTGCATACCCCAACACAGGGCTATGTACCAACTTCTGTTTAAGAGCCAAAAAAGCTCTCTCACAATTATCGGTCCAATGTTGTTCGAAGGAACCTAATGCCCTACGGACTGGCTTCTTACCACCTTGCAAAGCTCCCACCAACTTATGAAGGGGTGCTGCCACCGCAGCGAAAACCCAAAAAGGAACGCAATTCAGTCACAGTATTAGGCCTTGGCCACTGGGCAACAGTACTAATCTTTTCCGGTTCTGTGGCTACCCCCTCTGCTGAAATAACACGTCCCAAATATTTCACTTCTGTCTGAAATAGATGACACTTCTGTAGTCTCAACTTTAAATGATATTGTTTGAGACGTCCCAACACCATACCCAACCTATCCAGGTGCTGCTGAAACGAAGTTGAGAAGACAACAATGTCATCCAAGTACAGAAGTAAAGCATGAAACCGCTGGTCGCCAAATATAATTTCCATAAGGCGCTAAAAGGTACTTGGCGCATTACATAACCCAAAGGGCATCCTTGTAAACTCAAAGAGCCAAAATGGGGTGCAAAACGCCGTCTTCTCCTGATATCGACTGGCTACGGGGACCTGATTGTACCCACTAGCCAGATCTAAGGTGCTAAATAACCTAGCACCAGCTAAAGCTTCTAGGGATTCCTCAATCCGTGGAAGGGGGAAAGCGTCCTTACGAGTTTCAGCTGTCGATAGTCTACACACAGCCTAATCGAACCATCCTTCTTTTGCACAACAACAATTGGGGATGCGTATGGACTACAACTTTGTTTAACCACCCCTTGATCTACCAACTCTTGGATATGCATCTTTACTTGATTATACTGAGAAGGAGGTAGCCTACGATAACGCTGTCGCACTGGAGTCTCATCCACCAGAGGTATGGTATGCTTGACTAGTGTATTACAGCCCAAATCCCCTTCCCCCCGACTGAAGATATCACTATACCTTTCCAAGAGACTACGCGTCTCTACTTCTTCCTGCGGAGACAAATTTGGCCAAGCTAACTGCGAGAAATCTACTACAGGGAGTTCTTCTACTGCCACTGCTTGAATTGTAACTACTTGTTCTCCCGTAGAAATGGGCATATCAAACTGTACCTGTGTCGTTGGCTGTAATGACCCTAGATGAAATTCCCCAAGAACTACCTTAGGCCGAATCCACCGATCTTGAGTTCCTACATTTACAACAGGTACCTCCACCCTCACCTGATTAACTGACAAAAAAGCAGAAGATATAATCAGGTCACAAGGTAAATGACAATTCAATGTCTGCGTTGCCACCACGCCAAACAACCGTGTGCGATCTCCACAAATCTCGCGCCTGTCCATCCATGACGTCATCCCCAAAAGGTAGCAATCCCCAAACCCACTACACCTAGAAATGCCACAACATGACAAAAATCAATCAATCAATCACCTTTATTAATGTAGCGCTTTTAACAATACAGATTGTGTCAAAGCATTGAACAGTATCAAGGCAAGGCAGAAGGCAACAGCAGCAAGGAACCAAAACTCCATCTGTGAAAAAATGGAGAGAGAGAAAGAAAAACCCTGGGGGGCCATCTCTACTCTGGACAAATGAAACGGCACTTAATTTCCTGTTCAATTTTGACCTGCAGGATATCTACAGCAAGCGGTGCCTGGACAGGGCCAGGAAGATAGTAAAGAAGCTCAGCCATCCAAACAATGGACTCTTTATCCATACAATCTTACTGTGTGTATATATTTCATATATTTATATAGTCATATTCTATTCTATTTCTATTCTCTTTTTATTCTATTCTTTATTGCTAGTTTATATTTTACATTATATTTATTTACAGTACTTATTTCTCTCTTCTATTTTCTATTTGCTTTTTACTTAATTGTTTTCTTAAGCTGTCAATTTATTGGGCATTCGTGCAATACATTTCACTTCATGTTGTACCGTGTGTGTATGTGAATGTGACAAAAAAAAAATAATTTGGAATTTAAATGCAGCCAGAATGTGGAGAAACAGAATAAGAGAGACAGACTAATATTACTGTAGATGCCATTATCAAGTCAAGTCACACATGTTAGATTGTGTAAGGTCTTACAGTGTATTATCAAATGAATATTGTCCCATCAAAGTTGTCCTTAAAGTGAATCAGAGCATCACTTGTTCATGACTGAGTAATAATCCTACCTGCATGGCAAAAGAAAATGAAAACAAATTATTGCTCCATTTCTTTACGATCATGAGAGATGCGTAGAAGTGCTGGAAATAACATGCCAAACCAGATGCCCTGACAACGGATTCCAAAACTCCTTGAATGCAGAGCTGACCTTGGCAACGCTTTCAGTATAGTCTGGAAAGATGGAGACTGAATCCCCGTTAAATCTCAGAGTGGCCTGATTGTGACCACACTTAAGCACCTCGAGCTCAGTCTCGGTAATAAAGAAGTTTAGCCACAATGGCCCGCAGCTTTTCATCCTGACTTCTTGGTTTAAGACTTCTTTGCGAGTGGTCCACAAGTACATCTTTTTCCAGCTGTAGCGATTCTCTCAGCAGCCTCGAAACCGACATCATAGAGCTTGATCTATCGGTCTCAGCTGCTCCCAGTATGTTCTTTCTCATTCTTCCATGTCTTCACATTTTTCTCTCAGCACGAACACCTCTGCTTTCAAGTCCCTTACCACAGTTTGCAAAGTTTGTCTGACCACGTTTGACCGCTTGAATATTGAAAAAATGCACTGTTTATACTGTTTTTAAATATCTTACATCTTGAAGCTGAAATTATGAAAATCATTTAAAGCATTTAAATCATTTAAAGCATGTATTGCACAATGTTTTGTTTAAAGGAATGATTTATTTTACATAACAGGAGTTTGGTGGGAGCTCGAGCTAGACACGTCTTACTCCATTGCCATACAACCGGAAACCCCAATGCTGTTTAATTTTGACTTGAAGATAAGAAATTCTGACAATCTTTAAAGTAGAGGTCGACCGATGTATCAGGTTTTGTTTACTACACACACATACTGTAGCGCATCTGTCGCCTCTGGCTTGCTTAGTTGGGGACACCTAATTTCTGGCGATTATCGTAGATTTGATAACAATTTAATAAAAAATGTAAGCTTGTCATTATACATTACCATCACACAACATTTCATATTTAATACAGTTCAGTGCTTTGCTACAATCTGTATTGTTAAAAACACTAAATCAAATCAATCAATCACTTTTATTTATAAAGGACATAAATACATAAACAACACTGCTCTGCTCTTCATGAGCCTTTTACCATTTAATTTGAGTAAGACTACTACACAGAACTGCAAAGCTATCCGCGGCAACCCGACAAAATAAAAGTTTGGCTTGCAGTACAGCTACTACTAAAATTATTAAAACAATATAAAACACTTTTTTAAAGTAATGATCAAACAACATTTCTTCCATGTTTTAATTTTAATAGAAAATCCTCTTTGTTTGCTAATAATTTAAAGATGTTTTATTCCTTTAAGATAGAGGTAGATCATATCTAGTTATCAGATAAAGTAAACCGTTCTTTCGGTAAACTTGAGCCTCTTTTTGTGTTTGTTACAGGGTGTTTTGCAGGCATTCAAAGGAGAGCTTATTCACATCTACAACAAACGGGAAGGAGCTCTACTCAATACCGAACACTTCAAGGAACTCCAGAGCCGCTGTAATGTTCTACTGCTTGGAGACTCTCTTGGGGATCTAAACATGGCTGATGGAGTCGTGGACCTTCAAAACATCCTAAAGATTGGATACCTCAATGATAAGGTAAATCCACAGTAAAAGCAGGACAGCACATGAAAAAAATTAAAGAAACACTAATGAATGTTTGTTTTTCCCTTAGGTGGATGAGAGGAGACAGTCATACTTAAACTCCTATGATATTGTTTTGGAGAAAGATGAAACCATGGATGTTTCTAATGCCATCTTACTGTACATTACAAGACAATGAACTTAGACCTAAGATTTCCAAGATGGTGTTGTGGAATTTATCAGTGCTAATCTTTTTACCACAGACAACTCAAACAATTACTTTTGTTACTACAGTATATTGGGCTAATTCCCTGAATTCCCCGAATACAATCCAAAATCTACAGTATCTTGAGTTAATTCCTCAAATGTTTATTATAATCCAATTCTTCCCTGAAGTATGGTGATGGCATGTTATCAAGAAGCTACTATCACTACCTCAATCACTCATGCACAAAGGTTTTTAGCATCGATCGACTCTCATTGCCCTTCTCAGCTCTAATCTGTTATCTCACCCTGAAGATGGCTCTAAAGTCTTCCAACACTATCACTGTTTTTGCGGTGGTGTTTTGAGAGTCTGTATTACTCCTATTCCTCAGCTTCGCAGCATATACCAGACACCACTCTCAAGATGCTCTTTGCAGGCCAGGAGCCTACAGTGAGAGTGCATCGATGCTAAAGAACCGTGTGTATATGTAATGATGGTAACTTTATGACAGGACGTCATCACCATACTTACTAAGTATTGGATTATATTGTAAATATTTGAGGAATTCAGAGAATTAGCGCAAGATACAACAGCTGTTGTTGTCTGTGGTAAAGTCAGATTTGCAATGTGAATTTCCACAACAACGGACTCAGTGATTTAAATTTTTATAGGTTTTATAGGTATTGTCTATACTTTTACATCTGCCCACAGTTGAAAAGGACCTCAAAGACACCAACTTCATCTCCAATTTAGATTTCTCTCCAATTGGAGATTGGAGATTTAATAAGATCTTGGTTTTACAAATCTTTCTCTGACTGGTCAACAAATAAATAAGTATTTTAGTCAATCAATCACTTTTATTTATATAGCACTTTTAACAATACAGATTATAGCAAATCACTAAACATTATCAAATAGAAGAATGATGTGATGGTAATGTATAATGACAATAGAGATCTTTGGGGTCAAGTTGCAATTTTGGTAGAGAATGGTGTTAATTGTGTATTTGCGGAGTCAGAAAATGTAAGGGTGACCAAAGGGTAACTCTTTATATAAATGTTTTGTGGAGAAAATGTTTGACTTGCAAACAAGAAGCCATCTGGACAGGAGGAGGAAGGCAAGGGGATAGCTAGCAAGAAGCTAGCCGAGCCACAGCGAAGTTAGTACGGCCACCACTGATAATATTTTACTTGCAATTCAGTCCCTTAAAGATGATTGTTCGGGACAGTTTACTGATACGATGGATGCAATAAACAGCTTAAAATCAGATATACTGTCACAAGCGCAAAGAATAGGAGTGGCTGAAGAGAGGATTTCACAAACTGAAGAAGACATCACAGCCCTTAGTTAAAAAAAAAGTTAAAAGACTCGAAGAAACAATATAATTTTTATGAAACAAGGCACAGGATTTGGAAGATAGAGGAAGGCGTTCTAATTTGACACTCATTTGCTTGCCCCAAAAAACTGAGGGATCTAACATCCCAATGTGTGCCTTCATTGAGAATTATTCCACTCGATTTTAAGGGAGGAGTTTGGCTCTCCACCTGTCATTGAATGAGCGCACCGCGTAGGACAAGTCCAGATCTATCAGTTGAGACTAGTAGTTATATGGGAACGAGGAATGACAAAAAAGGTGTTTATGACCTGATTTATGACCCTTAGGAATTTATAATGTCCAATAGACCGTACACCTGGTGCACATCTGGACTGTGCACCCCCACTTTGATCTAGAAATAAACATTCCGAAGGTAAATTTTACAACAGGATGTGTTATTGTGTTATTTTATGGCTTTTATTATGTTTTATGGAGCGTGTCATGTGTCTGGTTTGGAATGACTGAAGCCGACGATGCTGTGAGATTCTGCCCCCCTCCTATGATGACCTACCCTCCAATGCTTTGTTATCTGAAATAGCACAGAGAGAAAAAACTGAATGAACATGAGTGAATAAAAGTTTTTTTTAAAGAGTAGGTACAATTAGCAATAGGGATTGGTTGCATATAACAGGCTTAATCAGTGAATTTAAAATCAAGTCAAATTATGCTGTTAAACTTTTAAACGAGTATTTAATGAATATGACATGTAACTGTGAGGATTAAATGAAAGAAATGTCTTTATTTCTTTCTCTCCATTTCAGTGAGAGAAATCACAAATAAAACAGCTTAGAGACGTCTCGTGTCCGTTTGTTTTAACCAAGTACCGTGTGAACAAAGAGATGGATTGAGCAAAAACAACAGTTCTCCCCAGCCGTGTCTGCACTCTTCAAATTATGTCTTTTTAAAGCCTTGAAATAAAGAGTCATCTAAGCAACTGTAAGCATGAAGCTAGGTTAAGTTTTTTTCTGCTATTTAATAGGATTAGTCGTCAGAAAAGTGGGAGGAATATCAAACAGCGACTGAATAGTGGCTGACACTAGCTTACAAGAAATTAATCTGAAATCATCAGGCATCGAGGTCAATTATATAGCAGGCTTTTAATTCAAACACGTATAATTTTTTTTTTAAATGTAACAGAAGAAATCCTCCGCTAAACAGAGTTTAACCATAGAGTAAGTTAGATGCGTGCAGTGTTGCCAGATTTGCAGTGTTGCCAGATGCTACAAATGCCAAGAATTTGGTCAGATAACTAAGGTATGTAAAGGAAAGAGATGGTGTGCCAGGTGCAGTGGAGATCATGAGTATGGGAAGTGTGGGGAAGAAGTGAGGCTAAAGTGTTATAGCTGTGGAGGGATTCACAGTGTTGCATTTTGGGGATGTGAAGTGATGAAAAAAGAAGTGAAAGTGCTGCAAATAAGAGCAAAGGAAAACATCTCTTACTCTGAAGCGATTAAAAGAACAGAAAATAAAGAAAATAAGAGTGGGGAAATGGAATATATGGATAGGGGCAAGAAAAGTCCATCAAGAAGTTAAAGACCAGTGGGAGGAGTAGAAGAAGATGGTGACATTTATAGCAGGAGTAATACAGTAAATGCTACAGCAGAAGTCAGATCTAAAACAGAGAGAATCAAAATTATAGTAAAAGCAGCAATACATCATCTGGATATGGCAGGTTTGAAATGGCAAGATGTGAAGGATGAACTAAGTGTGCAGTCTACTCAAGAGACAACGTGTGGGGTAATTATTGTAATAATGTCCTTCAATGGAACGCAAGAAGCCTGATTTCAAATGGACAAGAGTTCAAACAGTTCATTGCCAATAGGAAAGAAAAACCAGAGGTTATATGTGTTCAGGAATCCTGGCTTAAACCAGATTTGAATTTTGTTATAAATGGATATGAAGCAATTAGACAAGATGGTGGTGGAGGTGGTTGAGTTACTTTTGTGAAACAAGGGGTGCCGCACAGGGTGCTAAGGAGAGGAAGAGAATATGAGTATGTAGTAGTAGAGGTATGGGGGGGAAGGGAAGAAATTTGTGATTATACATTTTTATAATCCGTGTAGAAGACTCCAATTAAATTCATTAGAAGAAATAGAGGGCCAAGATAGTAATAATATTATATGGTGTGGGGACTTCAATACACATAATCCTCTGTGGGAAAGTGGATATTAGAGGAAAGAAATTTGGTGTGTTTAAATGATGGAACTAAAACAAGAATAGAGGTTAGTACTGGAAGGGAGTCTGCATTAGATCTTACATTGGGGGTTTACTATTGTGGCAGCAATGTGTAAGTGGAAAGTGTATAAAGAAGGAACAAAAGGAAGTGATCATTATCCAGTGATGTGTAAAATTAATATAAAAGTACCGCAAGTTATTGAAGGTAGAGGAGGAAGATGGGTATTTGAAAAGGCTGACTGGGAGAAATTTCAAAAAGAAAGTGATAAATACACTCAACAAAAATATAAACGCAACACCTTTGTTCCTGCCCCGATTTTTCATGAGATGGACTTAAAGGTCTAAAAATTCATTCCAGATACACAATATTACCATTTCTCTCAAACATTGTTCACAAATCAGTCTAAATGTGTGAGAGTGAGCACTTCTGCTTTGCTGAGATAATCCATCCCACCTCACAGGTGTGCCACATCAAGATGCTGATCTGACATCA
>JAUCMU010000158.1:0-16019 GCA_032275025.1 Enteromius treurensis
ATATATATGCTCAAGAACAAGGCATTTATAGATGCACTTGTAAACTGTTTACTAATGCATAATAATGTTGGAACAATTGTTTATAAAGGATGAAATAAATGCTTACTTATGCTTAACCAATCACTCATAGTGTGTAGTTATTATAAAGTGTTACCAATTTATGTTTTCCTTTTTTTTAGCCAATATTATTTTGTTGTGAAGAAATGATTATATTTTAAGTACATTTTAAACATTTTAGTAGTTAAAGTTTTGTCACCATTTTTGATATTTAATTTGTATTAAATCACAATAAAAAAGGAAAACACAGATTTTAGGGGAAAATACAGTGGGCCCTAAATTAAAAAGTAGCTATACTTTGTAGAGAGTCTGATTGAGAACAAATCACTTGTCTAGATTTTACATGTGGAAAACATTTAATTCTTGATTGATATTGTGATAAATACCACTTAAGATACATACATATCGTGATAACAATTCGGACCATATCACCCAGCCCTACTGTAAGTACCCATGAAAACACACACATTTTAACATATGGCACTTGCAAGAACCTGATGGCAGCACAGTAAATATGCCTTCTGAAATCCTTAAGTAATGACATCTGGGCTAGCACCACAGGGGAAGCTGAATGCACTTGCAGACATTTCTGCAGTACACTACACAGTAAAGATTAGTAAGCGTGCCGAATTAACGACGACTGCCAGAAAAACCCCAAAACCATGCCACTTCCTCTCTGTAAATACTTCTTCTGAAGACTAAGAGAATTGGAAAAAAAATAAGTCAAATGTGGAACAAGCTGAGAAAACAAATGACCGGTTCAAAAAGCAATACAGTAGAGAATAAATCTGAAAATATTTGGCTTACCTGGAGGGACAAATCATTCCCGACACCTGAATTTGTACCTGAGTGTGATTTGAACAAGTATATTCAGGTAAAAGGAACAAACTACATGTCATGCTAGGCAAATGACTGCAAGTAAGGCATCACTCCAGAGCGCACCAACGTCAAAGTGTGTTTTTTTTTTTTTACAGAGCTATTTTTATGTGCTGTTGCATGTTAAGCAGATCAAACATATTCCCCGCACTGGAGTTCCTTTCTGTCTGTCTGCGACAGGTGCTTCAAGAATTGCTTGGTATTGTTGGTGTGTATTTCAACTATCAATGATTTAATATTTCACTTCAAATGGAAAGTGAGAGATGTTGTGGAGAGAAGACCCTCAGCAGAGCATCCTATTTTATAATTCACACTGTTGCCTGACAGGTTGAGAAGCCCTTCATGTAGCTCAAGTCGATGAGTCCCTGAGACTCGCATTTCTTCCGCTCATTATTCAGGAGATGTGCAAACTTTGTTTTGGGCCAGAACGCAGCATGCCGGGGTCACGGATCGTTACTGGGAAACAGAAGGGAATGAGGAAAGGAGATAAACATGGAAGATGGGAGATTAGAAGAGAGCCAGAGTTTGGAGGTGAGCACACCATTGAGCTTGGAGTCGTTTACATTATCCCTTCGAAGCTTTTACCATGCCAGGATTACACCAATGAGCCCAACACTACTGCTCTGGATGGCTCTGCTCGCTTTCGTCGCCCACACACACTCGTACACACACATACTGTACATATACAAAGGATGCAAATCCTACAAATACATTAAATGCAAAACAAAAGCTACTTTTAATCTCTCTCTTGTCATTTTTTTCTGAACATAAATGTATACAATCACAGCTCATTTTCTAAACAATGTGTACTAGTAGCAGTAATAATCATTTTCTGATTACAGTGTTTACCGTCGCAACTTCTCACGCATTCAGAATCTATTTTATTGTTTCATCTTCGACTGCTTAGAAAGGAAAATAGCACTCACAGCCTGTAGGTTGCTTTTTAAAATCATTCAATGCTTAATTCCCTTAAGGCCCATTTGTAATTGAAATATATAAATGAGGTACACTGGGGAACATATTCTCTAAGGTTTTAAAGTAGGGTTTTTGATAAGAATGTGTCATTTGTTGTTAGCAAGACCCTTTTCAGTGCAGAAAAAAAGCTGAATATAATGAACACAATATAATACAACAGAAGAATGTAATTTAAAAAGCAAAATTCAAGGCCACCAATAATGGGGTGATATAGGAAGGTTGATATAGGAAACATTAAAAAAATTAAGATTATTTAGCAAATCTATAACAACCACATCTCCAGACACCACAATAATTTATTTGTATAATCCATATCACCACGAAAATGATTGAGTTAGTTCAAATCTACATGAAAAATATATATTAACATTAAAGTGACTTGTGATTGATGTATCATAAAAAATATAAGCTATGCTATCTAAATATTGTGTACAGTGAAAAGCACTAAAGAAATAAATAGATTATAATTTAAATATTACCATTTTATTTAACCATTTCATCAAAATCGTTATGCATTTTTGCCGCCCAGGTGAACAATGCAGTGCATCAGAGCGAGCCTGCAAAGCATCTCAATGCAGTCATTTGACAGCACCTACTCTCCCCACAGGCCAGTGTCTTGCTTGAGAAGAGTGTCAAAATAGAGTCTCCATCCACAAACACATACAGTACCATTCTTCTCTAAGTACTTTAGCCTCTTATGAGCGTTCCAATGTACCAGGTGCAGAAAACCCAAATGTCACTTCTATCTATGCTTATCTATCCATTCGAGGCGAGCTGATAACTTGTGTAATTCAATACAGAGGATATGCAATAACTGAACTATAATCCCCTTTACTCTGCCACAGCAGTATGCAATAATGTCATGTCATATCTTGTTAAAGGACAAGATGTGAGTTTCAGCCTATGAACCAATGGGTAGGTGGTGGGAAACGCAATGCGAGACCAAAGAATAAGAGATCAACATAGAAAAAATTGTCTTTTTCTTACACAGAACTATTATTAGGCTTTAGAAGTAAACTAAAACTTCTATGGAGTTTATTTTCAGCTTGAATGCAACCAGGAACTGTGTCTTAGTGTCTTACCAGAAGAAAGCCAGCCATACAGGTTTGGAACAGGGGTGTTTTTACTGGGCAACAAGTGAAATACAGCTGTGCCCCAATAATAAACCCTTGCTTGATGATATAGACTGCACATGATTCATTCGGAGAGTTCACTCTGGCACTGAATCATTTGCAGCTGTTTCTCACCCCAAAATAGTAACGGGATACTTTAAGAGACAAGAAACAAAAAGAGCACTGGGTGAGATGTATATTTACAATCCATTGTGGGAAACAAAACTTGCAAATGTTTTTCAATGATAAAGCAGCTCTATATAATGCAGCTTCTGAGCAACTCTCTACTGCAAGCGGTGACAACTTATACAAATATAGGGAACTTTTTCTAGGACCTATGGCCCAATATTGATAACAATCTAGAAACAGCTCCAAACGGGTCAAACCCAGACTTGATCACTGTAGGATCTTTAGTCTTTTTAGTATGCAAGTGTATATTCATTTATAATTCATTTTCACTTCCTCATGATACTGTTTTTCTATGCTCTAAATTGTTTTGTAAGTCCTGTCTATTCCGATCTGTGAATTACAAAAGGACAATAGAAGCACTGGCTGCCTCAGCATAGCGGGTACAAGCAGGTTGTGGCATTGTATTTGCCCATGAAATGCTCTATCATATCACATATGTTGAAAGTCTACGATGTAGTGAAAAACATGCACACGATTCCATTTCCAAGTGCATGGAATGGGACATTCCCACCACTTTTATAAAGGGGCCTGATCAATTATTTACACTTCCTGCCACATGCATTCTACATGTTTCTCTTTCGGTGCATTAATATTTTAGCCTACACTGCGACATCCGTCCCCCCCAAACTGTAGGCTTCCCAGCGGACATTTTGTCCACATAAATCACACGGTGACATTAAAGAAGCCTAAGATGGCCTTCACTGCCACTTACCACAAGTACACATCGGGGCGCATTAATCTCGCCCTCTCTCCAGACAGAGGAGAGAGCCCGGCGCTCACGTCCTACTAAAATGTCACTAACAAACAAGGCCGCTCCGGAGAGGACTGTCTGTAAGTGCACAGTTACACAAAGACCACGAGGACAACTTGGAAGTCCGCTGAAAATGTCACGTCACTTTTTTGCTGATAAAAGTCAGCTAATCTGCAAGATAAAAGCAGCACTTCGTTTTGGAGCGGCCTGGAAAACATCAGGTGGAGTGAGAAGTTCTCCCTCAAGGTTCGTCTCTCACTCTATGGGCCTCTAAGACTGTGATTGGTGGCCGGGTATCACGTGGCTACCCTGTTGCTGGTATCTGGGGAGAGCAGTGTGGCAGCAGCAGCTGGAACTACGCTCCTCTTGGCCCAGGCGAAAGCCTCGCTGACCTCCCATGAGACGCCACTAAATGGATTTCTGTCTTTAATCCCTGTGTATGATTTTATGGTACACCTTCCCCTCCGGAGCCACAGGGGCTGAGGCGTACTCCGTGCTCAAGTGCATGCTACAGTACGTGTTAGCACGTCAAAATTATTAATCGCGACGTCAGAGCTTTTCTCATCCTTGAGCCTTCTATTTTAGCAGCCAGAGTGTGATTTTCTGGCTATGTTTTTCCCCAGGCTTTAGCCTGACATGTTCTCTGTGTTTCTCTCCCGATGCCGCTGCGCTTTCATACCTGACAAAATCCGCTCAACCACGCCGGATTCCGACTGTGTCGCCGAAGGTGTGCATGGAATCACAATGATATGTCAGTGAAGAAGCATCCCCGCCCCCCAAAGGCAGATAGCCAGCTGCATTTAGAGCGCCAGCCGCCCACTGCCTCCTTGCACAGGAAGTAATGAGGCTTGGCCCCTGAGCCAAATCAACCCCGAACATAGATAGGACATAGAGACCAACTGTGAAAAACACATACAGGAAACTCAAGCATGAAGACGAGGCAGAGAGGGAATAGGAAATAAGGATAAAGAGGAGGAGGAGGAGGACAGAATAAAAGATAATATTAGAGTAGAAAATGTAAAGGTGGAGGACAACGTGCATCAGGGTGAAAGAAATGGAGTCAGAAGGCAGGAAAGAAGATGAGAGGCTCAGGTTTCAACCCTGCGGCTAATGGACGGCTGCATGTCATCCTTCAGAACAATCAGATAATAATACAGATACGAATGAGAGATGCACTCTCATTGGGGCGATTTTAAAACCATGTTAGGGTCTCTCTTATTCAATTGGGATCCTATGGAAAATACAACAATACAATGTCTCTCCCAGTGCATTACCATACAAGTCGCACCAAAACATGAGATCATTTTGCAGTCGTAAAGATGAATGCGTTCGCACATGGCTGCTACTAGTGCATTTCATCATGTTCCTTCTCAGACGATCCTCAGAGAGAAAGTCCAAGCAAGGGCGGAACGGGCTTGTATTATATTATACAGTAATGTATTACCCGACACAATATTGCACATTCAAAATCTAACTTACAGTCCACCACTCTTTTTCCATTTGCCATTTCTATTCATAAAACAGCTTGGTCCAACAATAACACCTCTCTTGTTTGATGCAGATCTATTCCAAGAAGCAAATCTGTCTTCAAACCATCTCATATTTCACAATATAAAGAAATTTCACACGCTTTTAGAAAGCAGCACACTGTCCAACAAAGCATATCACTGCTTTAATGCGTCACACAGCTATGCTGTGTGTCCACTGTTGTCATGTGGGCAAACCAGGTATATTGTCAGGGACCCTGTGAGTGACGTGCCCAAGGTTTTATTAATATTAATAGTTATAAAAAATCTCTCTCTCTCTCTCTCTATATATATATATATAAATAAATAGAGAGATATATTTTTGTGTATATATATATATATATATATATATATTGTTGGCTTGTTTTTCAGTAGCCGTTGAGAAACACTGCTGTATGAATATATAGAGACTTGGAAAAGGACCCATAAAAACTTTGTCACTGTGAATTTTAGTATGACCCTGACACAGACAATGTGAACTTATTAATAAATAAAAAAGACAGCCATGTGGTCTGCAAGAACCTTGGCCAAAAGCATGGTTACTCGTCCTTCTCTGGCCCCGGGGTCAGGGCCCTCCTTTGTCCCCCCACCCTTCCCTTATCAGTATTCGCTCCAGGGCACTTTCAGCTCAAGAGAAAATTCACTGCAATGTGAAAGAGAGAATGTGTGTTATTAAATTATACATCAGCTTCTCTTTAAACAAGCAGCTCACTATGTTCTCACTGTTGACTAGGGTGTAGGATTCAGTTTACATATTCACACATAACTACAGAAAAAAAAATACATATATATTTTTTAGATAAAAGTCAGCTAAGGGAATGTCGCCTAGGGGCATAACGAAGCAGATATTGACGTGTTTCCCTTATGAGAACACACAAACCATGGTTAACTGCTTAGATTTGTATATGCTATAAACCTCTCTGTGATTTCCAAGATACAATTATTGAAGACGAAGCAGAAGCACTAATGTGAAACGCATTTAAGTTAGCTCTGCAATTGTCTTCTCACTGTAAGGGGCTGTTGAAAGTCCCAGGATTGGATGACATTCAAACTCCACGCTAACTAATTGGTGCTGACACAAAATTGATGGCCTGCTTTTAACACCTTGCTTTATAAATAAACAACATTCCAGATTTGATTACAGAAGTACATCAAATTAGCATGCAGATTAACTCTGATTCCCCGTTCCCTAATAAAACTGAATTTTTTTCCTTACTGAAAAAAAATTTAGATGTTGTTTAGATAGCATTTTGGTATTCATGAGTGAAATGTGCAGTCTTAGAGAATAACAAACTCTCATTCACTAATTCAGTAGACTGAAATCAGATTGGCTTCTTTTAAATTAGTACGGGCTAGCTTTTCCAGTAACAAGCAATTTTTACCAATGGGTACCTTATAGTGTGAGCAGAACAATCAAACATACTCCATCCTGAAATGTCTCACACATGTACAGTAGCACTGCAATATCCAGATCATTTTTATTGAACTGCTTTGTTTAGGGTTCATGTGAATGAACAGACTTGGAGTGCATCCTTGAATAATTTTAGCATTGATACATTTTCAAAATCAATAATTAGAAGAAATGCACCAAATCAGCATATTAGAATGATTTATGAAAAATCATTTACACTGAGGACTGGAGTAACGGCTGCTGAAAATTGGATGCTTTGCCAACACAGGGTGAAACTAATGATTTAAAATGCAAAAAAAACATATTTTTTTGTCCATCTCAGATTTGTCTTTTAATTGAGCATTTTTATCGGGCTCCTAAAATAACATGGGTCACTTTCAAAAATAAGGCAAATGACTAATAAACCTCTCATTGCAATTAAAGTGAAATTACTTACAGTAATAAGGAGAGATTGATAAAAATGCTTATTTAAAAGAAGAAAAAACAAACGGACTCAGAGGTTTTTCAGTATGAAGTCTTCAATTGCATTTTAAAATATATATTTATAACAGAACACATTTAAATTGCAAGAATATTTTACAGTTTACAGGTTTTCCTGTATTTTGTAGTATTACTGTAGTATAGGAACCCTAATTAACATGGCTCATTCATTAATTAAAGCCCCCACAATTTTCATAACAGACAATACAGCTAGTTAAATTGTAAGATACATGGATAACTAATATACCAAGATGTATGAATTTAAAAATAATATAGGCTAAGTAGCCTGACAGGCAGCCTTAATGTAGCAAAATACTAGCTTGACAAAAAAATATGAGTAGCTTGTGGCCTGACAGCTACAATTTGAAAATAGCAATGCTGACACTGGAACTGACAGAATTCTCATACAGATGTATAAGGACATATATGAAGTCACATACACACAGATTACAATGTAAATACTTTTTCCCATTTGCAGTGCTGTCATCTGTGTTCTTCAGTTCTCTCTAGTGTGTGTGTGTGTGTGTGTGTGTGTGTGTGTGTTTCCCTACATGAGTGTCTTAGCATGTATCCACTGCCTCAAGTCTACCTACCATACCTACTGAAGTACTCATATCTTTACTTATCTTAATGGAATCTCCAACCTAAGACCTGATCTCCACTGACAGGACGAGAGTAGCCAGCACCCTCTTCAGCACTACACTTCCTCTTTTGCCTTCTATCTGTCTCTCCCCCTCTCACCTTGACTATCTGCTTCAAATCATGCTAAATCTCTCTCTAACAACAGACCTACTTTAAATGGGAGAACATGTTAATGCTATTGGGAAAAAACCGCAAGCTGCAACACTGGGAGTCATTATTCCTGAAAACTGATATGAAACAAACAGAGCAAGTGGGCAGCACCGTGTCCACATGATACAGGAAGGATAAAGACAAACATGAAAAACAGTTACCTATGTGCTCTCTCATTAACATGCAGAACTAATGAACTCAGCAGCAAGCACGACGACTATTAGACTGCTTGACTGCCTCTTTTGTAATGTCGAGAAAAGAGCTGGAATAGGTATCCTGATGCATAAGAAGCTGGGAAGGGATTTTATTGGAAGCAAGATGACAAAAAAAATGTGTTTTATAAAATCACGTCATCACAGATGGTGGGATAAGCTCACACGCACAAACATATCTACACACCCACATCCATGCATGTACACAATCAAAATATTTAGATGATCACACTTACGCGTCCTGAAGCGATGATGTGGGCGAGTAGGCTTGGTTGAAGGGCCCTTGGAGGAGCGGCCGTGATTCCAGCGCTGCCCGGGTTTGGAGGGCGACGCGAGGGTGGAGGTCGGTTGGGCCTCTTGGGTGGTGGTTGTGCTCATCATAATCATAGTGGTTGTCGTGCTCGCGGTGGTCATACTCGGTGGCCCAGCCCGTGCAGAAGGTGATGCATTTCGGCTCCCACCATCCCCGTTGGGTTTTCGGACAGTGGTGCTGCGTGGGGTCACCTCCTTTCCTCCCGGTGGGGCAGGATTGGTGGCACGGGTGGTGGTGTTGGTCAATCGGGTTCCTACTCTGTTATGCAGGTGTGGAGCTCTGTTTCCCGAGCCTCCCCCTAAAGCCCCGCCACCTCCTCCACTGCTGCTACTGCTACTGGCCGTGTGGTTTGAGGACTGCCCAAAACGAGTCCTTTGCACTGTACCTGTACCCTCAGCCGCTCGGGTCGCTGAACCCGGAGCCGCTGAGGGCGGGACGGAAGTGGTAGACGTGGAGCCATCGGAACCCTTTGGCAGGGCACTTGGTTTAGATAGGAAAATGGGATCCTGTCCGATGCGATTGGCATCCACCAGATCAGTCGGGACATAATCCTGCACTGAGCCCACCACAATCCATTTTAGAAGCATCAGGCTGAGGCCTAGGCCCACAAAGCCCATCAGTAGGGGCACAACGCAAAGCCAGGTCTGCTGGCGGGGCCACACTGCACAGGGGCCACAGCGGAGGGGCCCTGGGGCCCGGGGAGAGGCTTGTTCACCCCCGGGCTCCTCCAGGGTCATGGTCTCCATGGTGGCCCCTAGTGCCGTTCTCTCACTCATGCTTCTGGGGTTCAGGGCCCAGCCAGGAAGTAGTACAAGCAGCGGAGGGGGCTGGGGAGGGAGCCAAAACTGGGCATCTCATTAATATTCATTTAACACTCTTCCACAGCTACAGATACATGCAATACCGACTACTCATACAGAAAAGCAGACATGAGCCTATACATTTATATTTATATATAAACACATAAATAGTAATTCCTTACAAAACAATAAACCAACCCTAAAGCTCCGATAGTCACGTACACACGCACACATACACGCACAAACACACACACTCGATCAGGAATCAAAGAGGACTGGGTTTGGTAGAAGAGCGGGTTTTGGGAACGAGCCTCTGTTTAGTTCAGCTTCCGTAGAATCGAAGGTAATTCCCAAGGCGCTCCATAGATAGAGATGAAAAATAGAACAAAAATTAAGTTTTGCGGATCCGACGGTGTTCTGCCCGGAGTCAAATTTTCCTTATAAATCCGTGAGTGTTTGAGCAAGGGCAGCTCCCTGCTGCAGATCTTCTCTCACAGCTGCATTAACGCATCGGTCGTCGCGGCTGGCGCAGCCCTGCCTCTGTATTTGTGTGAGTGTGTGTGTATATATATATGTGTGTGTGTGTGTGTGTGTGAAGAAGCTCAGGTAGCGGCAGAAGCACAGCTCCACTCAAGGGACAGCTCTGCGTCTCTCTCTCTCTCTCTCCCCCGACACGGCACTTCGTCTCTGGCTACGCAGCTTGGATCTTCCCTCTAGTCTCTACAGCGGTGCATCAGTGGACACGGGCAGCCGGTAATCCACCCCACAGGAGAGAACAGCGGAGCGGGGGAGAATGATGTACTCTGATCAGGCAGAGACGGCTGCGAGGGTTAAATCCATCAGATCCTTTTCCCAATCCCTGACCTTAGTTCTCCCGCTCTGTCAGTGTACATCCGAGCCTCTGCCCTGCATCCGTCATTGCACCAGAATTCAAAGGCAGTCCTGTCTCTGAGCTTACTACATTCCCACACTGAAAGACTCAGACCTTGGCAGAAACACAGGCACACAGAGTGTGAGAGAAGCAAGCAGAGGGAGAGAGAGAGCGGAAACAAGAGAGAAAGAGAGAGCAAGCGATAGAATGTGCGACAGAGAGAAAGCAGAAGAGGAGGAAGAGTGTGTGGGTGAGCATGAGACTGGGAGAGAGTGAGATAGAGAAGGGAGGGGGAAAAGGAGAGAGCGCTGCTCTGAAAACTGATGCGGCTGCTTTTCTTAGAGGCTGCAGTGTGTGTCTGCATGTGTGTTTTCCAGAGTGTGTGTGTGTGTGTGTCTCAGAGAGGGGTGGGGGTGTGTGAATGATGCTAGTTATACATTTCTTCAGCAGCCACTCTTTTCCTTTCCTGGCCCCTTCCATCTTTGTTGACTGCATATGTCCAGATTGACAAACATAAACTGTCCAGTGACTGCACTAGAGCTTGTTTGTGACCAGACAAGGAAGAGCAGTGAGGATACTGAAGGAAAGGAAATGAATAAGAGAAGGAAAACATGAAGTGAAGAAGGACAGAAAGAAGAAGTTAAGGAAAGGAAAGGAAAGGAAAGGAAAGGAAAGGAAAGGAAAGGAAAGGAAAGGAAAGGAAAGGAAAGGAAATGAAATTTGTTTCAGTGTCACATCCAGCAGCAATAGTTGTTGAAAAAGAACAGCACAGGTAAAGTAGTTCAAATCCTCCCAGACGCCTGTCTCACAGATACACCCACAAGTGCCTGAGGGACGGTATAAGGAGAGGCTTCTGGAAGACAAATAGAGACATACAGTCTTGGGGCCATTGTAGGGTGACTTGTCACAAAAAAGAGAACACTCAGGGAGTAGAGGGCAATTGAAACGGGAAAAAAAAGTATGGCAGTGACTTCTATCCAACAGTTGTTAATTTTGAGATGTGGTCGTTGCACTCAAAAATGAATGTGATTGTGGAGAGGCAGGTTTAAAGGCCTGTTCACAATGAGATGAGATGCGATAAACATTTGAATTTGAACATTTTAATTTGAAATGTTATGTGTCTTTGCAGACAGACACAAACTTGTCAAACTTTAGTGCATAGATAAGATCCCTAAAGTTGCAAAGATTAAAGTTTCAAAACCAAAGAGAGATCCTCAGAGTGGGTTTATTTTCAAACAAAGTTTGGGTTTAATTTCAAATGCAAAGAAAGAAGAAGTATTATTCTCGACGCCGCCGGTTGCTGGACGTGGTGTGTGTCATTGTGAAAGTGAAACTACTTTGTTTGTGCTTCCAAAGGATGACTCAACTAGAAATCAGTGGTCACGTTGTATTTACAACACTGTTCCAGAAAAGTGCAACCCAAATTTTAGAGTGTGTTTAGCGCATTTACGAAGGATGGACTCCTAAAACCTGGAGAGTAGCCTATGGTTCCTGAGCACAGAGACTACAAAGTGGAGCAATTCTACCTCTGCAAGGACAGTCTGGCGCTTCTGACTCACAACCTTTAAGTAAGTTATGTTTTCTTATTAAAAGATCCTGCCACTTAGTGTAGTGTAGTGCTTGTTGTTACTCCAATCACGAATGCAGACATGTGTTACAGTATGAATAACTCAACACATAAAAATACAGTACTAGGTCAAGATAATCAGTAATTGTGTCCCAACAGGATGCAACAAATGCTTGTTTGTAATGTTTTTTAATTGTTTATATATATAACGTACGCCACGTTATAACATTTCCACCACATATTTGCAGTATTCGGCCATTCACAGTGCATTTGATAGCTGGCAAATGAGAGCATTTCTTGCTTTTTAAGAACAATAAGCTTTGTACAAATTGGCCTGTTTCAGGAAAGGGGACTTAGCTGAGAAAAAAAAAGAACAGTGTGTGGAAAATAGTGTTTTTTGCACCACATGAACTGCATAAACACATTGCATTACACTAAATGCACACAATAATGTTCTTTTTAGCAACATCTTTTGACCCCTTTGACAAAAGAAAGAAACTTTTTAGGTGAACACTTTAAATGGTTGGACAAGTACAGCATACATCAGCAAAAAGAAGGCTGTCATTTTCAGAAAGATCTAGTCACACTGATTAAACATTACAAGGTCAACAATGATACTAATAATAATTATTCATAATAATATCTATACCATGCAATTCAGAAAAAAGTTTCATGCTGACTTTATATATTACATTTCATAAATTATCAGCATAAAACTATGACACCAATTCACCATCTATCATTGTCAGAAGAAAATTCAGAAAGCAAAGTGTCTTACATTTTCACATCTTTTACAAATAAATGGATGGGCTTCTTTCAACTTAAAGTAGAAACACATTTTTGTTTAGGTTTTTTGTTAAAAGAGAACTGTAGGGAGCAGACACAAGCTTGTGAAGTTATCGTCATGGCAACCAAATACATTATTTGCTTAAACACATTCTACAATGAAGTATCTGCAAATTAACCTACAGTACTGAGGAAACAGCTTCCTTTTTCTTCAGTGTCACCCAATTGATAACCACAAACAATAAAGACAGCTACTGGCACTCAGAACAGAACAGAGGAACACAGAAACAGAAATCGTCCTTTATTTACAAGATGACACACTTCGTGAAATCTAGTTAAACCCAGGCATCTTGCCATCTTAGGATATTGCATAATCACAAAATACTGTACACGCACAAAAGCACAACACAGACCACTTACCACACAATACAGAAGAAGGTTAAAGCCCTCGTTCAAGCAGATCCCTCTGCAAACAATCAATAAGAGCCTTTGTAAAAAAAAAAAAAAAAAACTTTCCTCTGGGGGGCACTAGACTGTGAACGCACACCCACTGTGAGTGTGACCTGGGGTGGATTTGAACACTTTTGCGCTCTGATTGACAGAACTTGATTGACAGGTGGACATTTGTGCAGGAGCAGAGGCAATCAAATGTGTGGTGACCTCACATAGGACCTATTTCTAATAAGATAGGAGAAGCTCAGGGAGAACACGGTGCGAAACTAAGAAAACAGGCACATGGATGCCTTTGTTTGTCAACCGGATCACCAAGGCGAAACAAAAGAGTGACTGACAGGGTGAGAATGAGAGAAGAAGAGAAAAGCAGGTACACCAGATGAGAACAAGATACCACCAGAGGTGCAGTTTCCTTATGTGGAGGATGCAAATATTTACAAAAGACATGCTGTCATCTTCAACACCGGATGACACAAAGTCAATAACGCATTTAAGAGCACAGATATTCTTCTTCGCTCAGCATCAGTTTTGAGATGGAAAAATCTTGTTTACAACACAATTCTGAAAGATTTTGAGCAAAGGAGACATGGACTGTGTAACATCATGAGCACAATATTCCCAATGTATTGGATCTCTTTTCCTCTGCAGAGCAAATGAAACCAATACCACTGGAATAGACATTGTAAATGACAGGACTGTCAGTATACATCTAAACATTTATTTGTGAGTTACCGCATGGATTTAAATAGCAAGTGGGTTCTATAAAAGAATTATTGAAGCCATTGACAAAATAAAATGAAAGAGATTGTGCCATTAAAGTAAGGCAATCCTCTGTTGGGTTAATGTCTTATTAGACTGTACGATGGAGTAATCACTTATTTACTGGTCATTTCTTAATCTTTGGGTGCAGTTGACCTTGAATTGAACTGGATCCATCGTTTATGGAAAGCCTTGCCAGAATACCATAATTGCATTCGAGAGATTGGAAGAGATTCCGTCTGTTCAAAAGGAAGAGTCTTTTTTGCTATTACACTTGAGACTGGACTGAGATCCACCCACATTCGCACAAACCCACACATTTACATACACACGACAAAACAGAATGCATTTTCTCTAACATACTGGTGGGAAAAGCTTTTTAAAAGTTTTAGAAATGATAAATACAACATGATGCACAAAATATAAGATGCCCAGGTTTGAAAAAAAAAATTACAGAAATAATAATAATACATTTGCATGTATAGCATAGCAATTTTCATACATAAAATGCACAAAATGCTTTCAAATATATTTTAAATATAAAAGGAACAACCAAACGAGTGTTGTCAAACTATTAAATCGCATCCAAAATAAAGATATTTGTTTCCATAAAAATTACATGAAAATGTACCAGTCATAAATATATATATTTTAATATATTGTACGGGCACGAAACTTTATGTGCATTATTTCATTTAAAATCAGGCAGACCAATAGTATTTATTATTATAATTATTATACTTAAATTATATTAAATTTAGTGCTGACAAACAATTAATCTTTATATTATTTAAATATTTGTTTGAGGACGTATCATATCGATTACAGGTGTAATATGGAGTACCTCAAGACTCAGTGCTAGGGCCGTTCATTTTTACGCTTAGCATGTTACCCTTGGGAGATATTATTAGGAAACATGGTGTTAGCTTTCACTGTTATGCTGATGATACTCAGCTCTATATTTTATCTCAGCCAGGTGAAACACATAAAATTGAGAAACTTATGGAATGCATAGCTGATTTAAAAAATTGGATGACAAGTAACTTCTCACTGCATGTCTAACACTTGATGGCTGCTCTGTCAATTCTTCTTCATCAGTTAGGAACCTGGGTGTGCTCAATCAATCAATCAATCACTTTTATTTATATAGCGCTTTTAACAACACAGATTGTACCAAAAGCCTGAACATTATCAAATAGGAGAACAGAGTGATGGTAATGTATAATGATGAGATATTATTTATCAAATATTAAAAACTATTTATTTATCAAATGCAGAGACGGTCTCTGTAATCAAAACGACGATGATCACTAGAAACTAGGTACCCCCAACTAAGCAAGCCAGAGGTGACAGCGGCAAGGAACCAAAACTCCATCCGTGAGAGAATGAAGAAAAAAAAACCTTGGGAGAAACCAGGCTTAGTTGGGACCAGTTCTCCTCTGGCCGGACGGCCAGATCCTAATTTCAAGTTCAATGTTAAGCACATGTCAGATTGTGCAAAGGATTTGTATTGTGTGTTTGGGTGAATTTGGTTCCGGTAATCTGTTCTCAGGGCTCATCTGGGAGTTCTGGTCTCCGATGAAGATCATCTCTTTGTGTTGATACACTATCTGATCTGGATACGAGAGAGAAACAGAATAAGATAGAGACAGACTAATATTAGCGTAGATGCCATTTTTTTTATGATGCCATTTTACGACGTAATGAGTACATAATGTGTTAAGGAACTGTTCCCAGTAATCTAATTAATGCAGCCTAACAATCCTTTAATGGATTTGATTAATAAATGTGTTTTAGTGTATTAAGTGTAAGCCAGAGTAAAGAGATGTATCTAGATTTAAACTGACAGAGTGTGCCCGCCTCCCGAACAGTATTAGATATATTTGTTCCAGAGTTTGGGTGCTAAATAGGAAAAAGATCTGCCACCTGCAGTATATTTTGGTATTCTAGGCATTATCAAATGAGTTTTGAGAATGCAGCGGACTTGGAGGACTATAATGTGATAAGAGCTTGCTCAAGTACTGAGGAGCTAAGCCGTTCAGGGCTTTATAAGTAATTAACAAGATTTTAAAATCTATACGATGTTTGA
>JAUCMU010000159.1:0-16011 GCA_032275025.1 Enteromius treurensis
AGCTTTGGATATGTTCACGTCTTCACATAGTGAGTGAGACATCAGACACTTTAAAAACCACGAGCATCACGCGTAACATTACTTGAGCGTGTACTAGATATATTAGGCGAAACAGCGCTGCTCATTCATACAGAGACACAGAATATTCAGCGATCGCTGTGTCGTGTTTAATGGAGTGTGTGCATTACGGATGCTTTAGAAATTTCACATGTGCACTCGCATATATTATAGCAGCGTCCGCGGGGACCCCAAAGCAAGGTAGGGCCCTGGACGACCGCCTGTATTGCCTGTTGGACGGGCCGGCATTGGTGATACGGCCAACACCAAAACTCTGACGACTCGAGGTCCCACAAGGAAAGGGTAAATGAAAAAACTCAGCATATCTAGAATAATCAAGTCTCTAAATTAAGACAACTAAAAACACCTAACTTTAGTGTTGTAATCTAAATTTAATAATAACTTAAAAGTATTGTAGTTTTAATATAACAATAATAACTTAAAATTGGAGTCAGATTAAAACGAGGTGAAACCCAAAGTAAAATTAGAAACAAGTTTAAAAAACCGAGAAGCACTAAAGCTTTTTCCCCAGAGCTGCTAGTAAGTGAGACACACAGAATCATGCCAAAGTGGGCGGTCCTTACAGGTGTGTTTAATTAGGGTTAGAGCTAAACTCTGCAGGACACCGGCCCTCCAGGACCAAGTTTGGACAGCCTTGGTTTATAGTTTGTAATTTTGATTCTCCTTGTTACACCCCTTTATGTGTTATGTCTTTTTTCATGTATAGTTTTATTATTTTTTTATGTTAATATCCTCAGGAAGAGCTGAAGGAGATGAAGGAGACGTGTCACAAACTGATCCAGGAGCGAGAGAGAGCTCAGCAGGAACTCAGTGAAGCTGTGAAGCTTCTCAAAGTATGTTTTTTTTTTATCTGTTTTTTTAGGTAAAAGTTTGTTTGACACACAAAAGTAGATATATTTAGATTCAATCAAAGTTTACAATGATGACCAACAGGTTTTGTGCTCCAAAAATGTGAAAAAGTAAAAAGTGTTTATAAGAACAGTCACATAGACTTATGTTCTTATTGAGACTTCTGTCCATTTTGGAGCTTGACGACCACTAATTTATTGTCTATCTACATTGTTATAAGTCGCATCGATTATCTGAATGATCAGATCTTTGTGTCTCCAACAGAGTTCAGCTCTAGAGACCATGGAGGATGTTGAGAAGGTCTTCACTGAGCTCATCTGCTCTCTGGAAAAGAAACGCTCTGAGATTAAAGAGCAGATCAGAGCTCAGGAGAAGACAGAGATAGAGCAGAGGAACCTTATAAACATGTGGATCAAGAGCTAGCAAAAGACAAGCCGAAATTGAAAAACTTCTGATTGTTGATGATCAGTTCAACTTTCTGAAGGTAATTAACGTTCTTTCAACAGTATACGACCATGTTTCTATACTGACTCACCATTTCACATTTTTAAATAGTCTACCTTACATAAAAAGCAGTGCTGTTTGTCTCGTTTCAGAGCTGTCAGGCTGTGTGTATTTTCCCATATTTGAAAATCACTCAACACACTCGTCTGCATTTTGAAGATGTTTCAATCTCAGCATTTAAGGAGGTTTTGAAAGACATGTGTGAACAGTTAAAATATCACTAGAAGGTCTGAATATTTTGAGATATTGTATCGCCATTCATACTCTCTAGGTTTAAACCAACAAATTAATCACGTTTGTTTTGTCTTGTCTCTTCAGTGTCAAAAGTCTGTGTTGCCAAGACCCAAAATGATTTTTTGCAGTGTAAGTTCCTTGAGGAAATCTCTCAATGATTGATAAATACATTGTGACGCCCAGCTGGAGCTGCCAGCTAAAGAGTGTGTTTGGCACTCCAGCTTTCTAGGTACTCTATGTACTCTACTCCTTTTTTTGTGTCCGTTTTCATACCTGGACTCCATTCCCCAGAATGCACCTCTCCTTCACAGCTGTTCCGAATTAGGTTCAATGATTCAATCAGTACAACCTGTATATATATACCAGTCTGTTTGTTTGTCTATCGCGGTTCATTTACACTGTCAACCAAGTTCTTATTTCACGGCGAGAGGGGTCATGCAAAACCCAGTCTGGTTCAGTTTCACAGCCAGGAGAGCTGTGCAAAACCCAGTCAGTGCCGTTAACACCTCCAGGAGAGCGGTTGAAGTCCCTCATGGTGTCAAACCAGTCAGTAACGGGTGCAGCCCTGTAGCACGATACGAGGGGTCGTGTCATGTCCACTCTGTCCCAGTTACGCAGCCTGAGAAGCTGCAGAAGGCCCTCATGGTGTCTAGCCAGTCAGCAACAGGTTCCAGCCCTGTAGCACGTTACGAGGGGTTGTGTCATTTCCTGCCTGTCTCGGTTACGCAGCCTGATGAGCTGCTGAAGGTCCTTGCAGTTCCTAGCCCGCATGTAACGTGTCTCAACCCTGTAGCACGGTACAAGGAGCCGTGTATTGTCCAGTCGTTCCCGGTTTCGCAGCCAATCGAGCCACTGAAGGTCATCGCGGTTCCTAGCCCGCAAATAACGGGTCCCACTCCCGAATCACGTTACAAGGAGCCGTGTCCAGTCAGTCCCAGTTTCCCAGCCTGTCGAGCAGTCTGAGGTCTGTGACCCAGACTCGTGGTGGCCGGATCCGCCAGACCCAGTCTGCGATCCGGACCCATCATGGCCAGATCCGCCAGACCCGGTCTGTGATCCGAATACAAAATGGCCAGATCCGCCAGACTCAGTCTGTGATCGGAACCCATCACGGCCGGATCCACCAGACCCGGTCTGGGATCCAAGTCCCCAGTTACCTAAATCACCCGAGCTCCACAAAGACTGTGAGGTCCCATGGCCAGAACCTCTGGAACCTGTGTGTGGTTCAGAGACTCCATCGGGTCCGCCAGAGGCTGTGCTACCACTGGCGCATTAATTGTCTGTCTGGTCTCGAAGGGCACATTCACTGTCTGGTCAGTCTAGAAGGGTGATATTACTGACTGTTGGTTGCAGGAGGGTGCGTTCACTGTCAGTGAGAACCCTGAGGGCGCAATGTCAGTCGGTTCGGCTCAAGAGGGCGCATTCACAGTCTTCACAGAAACACTGCATTGACTTGACTCTTTTGAAACAAATAAGGGCAAACAGGAAGACATGAACTGAAACTAAACTGAAACCAAAACAGGAAGACATGAAAACGAAACTAAAAACAGAACTAAACAGACAAGAATGTTACAATATGCATGCAAATCATTACATTAAGCAAAACAACTGAAAGCAATGGAGGACCCTTCAAGTCGAAAAGCGACTAAAAAGGGGTACCTTGAGCTTCAAAAAGCTATGCAAAAGGGTCTTGACGAAGCAGCAAAATATGACGAGTTGGAGTGAGACTGTGTTGTGGATCCTGATGACAGTGGAGAAGGAGTTGGGGATGGAGGAGGGTAATTAACTATTGAGCAATGCGAAACCTACAGATAACACTGACAACCTTATATATGAATGCTTAGATATGTGTTATATTCCTAAAGGTAGACGGAGGTCATCTGGCTCATCTTGACTAACGTGACCTGACAGAACTAACGCTATACTAGATTTGCTGTTAGTTGTTTTTTTTTTTTTTTCTTTTTCTTTTTTTTTCTTAAGTTAAGCTAAATATAATGCTTAAATTACATGAATAAATATGTGAATATTTTTACTGGTTAGGAAATTTTACTGACACCAGTTGCATGAATAAAAAATATAAACTGTCAGGTTCTCCCTGAAAAACAAAAAAACAAATAATTTCAAACAGCAAATTCTGGCAAAATAAGAAAAAATCATGTGTGATCTTATTAGGAATGATTTATAATCCTTTCTTCAGCCTCCGCCTCAAGCCAAAAGCTAGTCAAGTTGCTAAGTCATGCGCTGCGTTTAATAGTAGGGAACCTAGTAAATACAGTTCACCAGACTCTGATATTTTACACGCACAACCCTTGCGGGAAGGCTATGTATCACTGCTAATTAGCTTAGCAGCAGGAGTCTTAATGTGGGTGACTAAATATTTCAAATCAGGGTAGTACCAAAGGGCATGGTACTATAACAACAACTCCGCAGGTTACAGAGTGGCTTTTCGCATTATGTATTTTCCAAATATATTGTAAGGCTGATGTGATTAAATGTCTCATTAGTCTCATGCAGTGTTTTAACAGTTCCATGTTGGGCTGGAGATCACTGAGAGCGGTGTAAATGATTCATGTGTCCGTCACAGTATGAAATCATCGAATCAAAGGTCGCTTGTGACATAATTGTAAACCTGGGAAAACCAGTAACCTCGGAAATCGGTAGAACGTAAAAAAAGTACAATTTCCTCAGATCACAGATGGTAGAAACATTTATCAAGATGTTGCTGTTCCTTCCAAAAGTGGTCTGACTTAAATCAAGATGTCTGCAAATCTTATCAGCCATACAATGTCCCACACAAATATGTCGCGCTTGTTTTCAAAATTGTATTGGTATCCCATTTTTTATTTTTCTTGAATGAACACATTCAAGAGGATTACTTGAATCCAAAAGAAATTAGTGAACAAACATACATAAACCAAACACTAGAAATCATTCTCAAAACAACAGGTTTAGTAAAACTGTCACTGCAGGTGTATAACTGTGCCATTATAAATTCAGCATGAAGCATACTTATAGAAATATAAAAAAAATCACACCTATTGACATATTGTATAAAGCATTTCACTTGAGAATGTGCTCAACATCATGGTGACCTTTCAGTGTAATAAATAAATTATGATGCCTATTGATGTGCATTTGCCGAGTCATCTCCCACAAGAAAAATACCATTTGTTTGATGTGCGTTATGTTTCAAACACTACTTTTGTCCTGCAGGGATAAGTAAATCTTAAGTAAGTTGACTTTCTGATAAATGTAAACACTGTGACTCTATCAAAACGCTGCTGTTTTGAGCTGCCTGGATTTGTGGGGCCCTAGCTCAGACTATGGAAATGGGCCCCAGTGGTATAAAACCTGCAGTGTTTCTCATTAATTACCTAGACTGTGGCAGCCTGCTACTTCTTATAATAATAGCATTAAAGGTCTCTAACATTGTGTAATAGCATTAAAGGTCTCTAACATTGTGCTTTGCTCCACTGCTTTGGCAAAATTGAAAGCTAGATATGGCTTACTGCCCTTATCAAATCGCAAAAAGCTGTGATTTAATTAAATAGGTTTATATTATGTTGCTCTGTGTTTCAAAGCGCAACTTTGCCCAAACAATCAGCTCATGGTCTGATATTTTTAGCTTCTCACATCTTGCACATCATGCAGTTTATCATGCATGTGTGAATATAATGTGCACCAGCTTTGGGTAACGTCCTAAATATTCGAATTGTATTCGATTTTTAATGACATGTGTTCATAAGCCCTAACAGAAAATACAATTTTCCCTCAAAATAAAAGGTTGAGTTTTTAACACACACAAGCGAATAAAGATCTATAAAATAAGCAAAAGTATTGCAATTATCCACCTGTGGAGAAAAATAAAATGTAGTAATACTTTATTTTGCAGTTCTATCTATTACTTGCTTGGCATGCATATTTGTTACAATGGAGGCTACCCCCTCCACACCGCCAGGGGAAACCTTCACCGGAGTTTTAACTGGCCGATACAGACTCAAATTCATCAAGCTATTTACCTGGATCTGATCACACGCACCTGGCGCTTGGCTACTCCCACTGCTCATAATCTCCTCTTTATAAACTGGACTCTGCTGTTTAGCGATTGCGAAGTCTTGATTTGCCACTGTGACCATTTCTGAGTTTTCTTTTTAGCTTGCTTTGTGTTTTCGACCTTGAACTGTTTATCTAATTTTGATTGTTCTCTGCCTGCCCTGACCCTGCCTTCTCGTCTCACTCTGATCCTGTTTGTCTCCGTTATCCTGATTGCTGGTATTACGACCCTGCCTGGATTACTTACTCTAAATATAGCAGCAAATTGGTCCCACTCCACCTGGTGCTTCGTCACAATATTACTAGATTACTAGCCATTTATTAGTGCTAATTAAGCACATATGAATGCCTTATTTTGCATGACCTTACCCTACATCCTTAAACCTACACTATACCTAAACTTAACAACTACCTTACTAACTATTATTTAGCAGCAAATTGAATATTTATTGATTAAAAAGGTCGTAGTTTATAGTTAATAAGTGTTACTTATTCTAAAGTGTTATCTAATATACTTATTGTGAAATATTTGTTGATTCCTTCTTCCTAAAACACCAGTGTGAACGTAAAGAAGACAATTTCACAACAACAAAAAGAGGTCTGACTCCAGTTTAAGTCCAGGGGCCAGTAGTTAGTCAGCTAAATTTTTATTTATTTTTTATTATTATTCCTACATAAAGTTATATAAAAATTTATATTAGTGTAAGGTAAATACAAAAAAATAAAACGGATTACTCTTGACTAACTGCTACTTGGTCAGACTAGACAAAGTGCAACATGGTTTTACTCCATTCAGTTTGGACATAAAACCACTGAAACCGATTTCTTTCTTTCTTTAAAAAAGAGAATGCACTACAAAACAATTGCACTGTAAAAATACAGCAAACCTAAGTATAATTAATCTAAAATGTAATTACATTTTGAGAAACAACCAACAGTGATGCGTTTATCACTCATTTTAGATTACTGAGAATTAGCTTATTTTTGAAGACATTTTTTTTCTTATTTTCTTGTGACAAGTTAAATGGAAGGAAACAAAGATTTTGAACACTACAAATATTTTGCAGTGTAACAGATTTACATGTGTTTTGTCCAAAGTGACTTACAGTACATTCAAGCTTTATCTTCTCAGTATGCTGTCAGATGTTCTTTCCTTCCCCATATTATTCATAAGACAAGCTTTATGACTCTATTTCTGCCATGCAAACATAAAGCAGCAAACAGGACAAAGTCTCAAACAGTCATTAAGTATGCTTTTTCATTATTTTCTTCCTGTCAAGTGTGAGGATATTTAAGCAAGGTGTGCAATTTGTGGATAATAATACAATGATATCCACAAACCTTACTAATAGATGCGGTACTGGAGTTCCCAGCAGTGCACTGCGGGATGAATAAATTATGCTATGATAATGATTGTTGAACTGTTTGCTGATTTTATTTATACTGTTTTTGTGTTTGCTGTCACTTTCACTTATTTGACCGAGCTCGTCTCCTTCACCGCTAAATGTGGTGGTACGTGTTTGGATGTTAAGATTAGCATTGTAGCTGTTCTATATTGAAGGCCTGATGGAACCGTACTGTACTAAACACTGAGACATATATAAAATCCCCAATAATCTGTTAATTATTTAAAAAAAAAACAGTTAAAAAGCATGCATGGATTATATGTGGCTAGCACACTTCAATGAGAGATTGCATTGCACAAATCAAACTTAATTTATTATTGATCAATATATACATCTTGTTACTGGGTATTTTAAATACATTGAATTATTTATGGATATTATTAAAATGTAAGTGTCATTCTTGATTTATGTATGACTAACAAATACACACTACATTACATTTAACAGTTTGTACAATAAGGTTATTTGTTAACATTAATTAGCTAGCTTCCATATGCTTTAATATGTGATGACTTGGGAGTAAAACCGTGTTGAAATTAATTACATGTGAATGTAAATGAACTGGAAGTACAGTAGTAAAAAGTCAAACTGAAAAGTAAAGTGAATGAAATTTTCTATGCATACTAGTCAGAGTCGGCTAATATGAGATATCGTGGAAATTGGCACTTAGACTGATCCATAGGTTATTTAGAGTTCTAGTCTATTTTTAAAGATTGTATATGACTCGGTTTCAGCACTGTGGGTAGGTGGAAGACACGCAGGTTTTCTTTTTTTTATTTGTGAGTGAACATGGATGGATTCTTTTTCCCTTAACCTGCTACCAGTAGAGCAAGTGTTGGCAGAAATCAGTACTAATGAAGCTGTAGTGTTAACATTATCTTGAATTAAATGTCACAAAATATGAATAACCTTTATGCCAAATTGTACGGTCAGCACCTAATATATTAAGTAACATTTTCTTAGTAAGTTACAAAAGCTGTCTTCCAAAATACTCAGAATTTCTTATTTTAGATTTTTTTTTTTCTTGCTGCTTAGAGAACAGGGCATCCCACAGGAGTGATGTTGCATCCCCCTGACTTTTAAGTGTGTTTAGTCCAGAGTGGAATCATACATCAAAAAGAGGCTCTCAATAAAAGCTATGGTCCCTCTGAGACCATTTTCCCTGACACACCCTCTGAAAAGGGCCTGAGATTCCTTTCCCTCTGGTCTTTTAAGTGCACTCACAAGAAGACATAGAAATCCTTGAAACAAATGTGCACAAGCATGTTTTGATGACTTACATCAAGATAGATTCATGGTACAAGCATGGCTGGATTATAGATCAAGACTTTTTCTGTCACATGCTTTTGTAAGAATTTATTTATTTGTTGAAAATGTAACACAGTTTAATGTTTTCCTCATTAGACATGTTTATAAATCATGTGACTCTTTTTGGCAGGTAATCTGACTTTAAAACTGACTTAAAACTCTGGCGCTAAAATTATTAAAAAAGGTTAGGTACAAAACAAAACAGAATGAACACTAATATATTCAGTGGGAATGAACTACTAAATGTAGACAGCAGTGCAAACAATGTATTTGAATCAAAAATTAGAACATGTGGAAACAACAACTATTTTTCAGTTATTGATAAAAAAACTGCTTCCCTGATCTCTCAAGTATTATATGTAAAGTTTTTTTCACCAAGAATCCAGCTATTAACACATACACCTAACCTAACCCAAATTCTATAAATAAAAAATAAATAAATAATATAAAAACAGGATCCATGAGAAAACAAGTGATGTTAATAAACAAATTTAGAGAGAAGCACGTTCCAATAATTAGCCACAGCTGGCTCCGCATTTCCTCAATCAGCTTATTCCCATTTCACCCAATCAGAGCTAAGCATCTCTGCCATAAATAGGCCAATTTTCCTCCCTTCCGCATCTCGTTTACGCATCCCTCCGCCATTGATCCGCACCGTCCTCGGTGGGGGGGCACGCGGTGTTCAAGCCACGCAGCGAGCTCTGCCCTCCCAAGAGTTTAAACTACAAGGGCTTGGAGTCCGCCGCGCTCCCGGCTTGCTTCCCTGGACAGCAAGCCAAACATGCTATTTTATTTGCATTACGAGAAAATGCGAACTCATGAATTGATCTATATCTCTATCAACATAGCTTTAAAGTAAAACCACTGTTACTGGCCTCTAACGACTTATTACTTTGTGTGAAACGTCAGCTTAAAAAATAACATTTTTGGCAACAAACTAAATATAGAAAAGCAGCCATTGTTAAAGCCAGACAGCATGTCATCCTAAACTTCTCTAGTTGTTTCTTTTTTTAGAAGTATTATTCACTAGGGGCCTGAACAGTTTCTTGATCTAGTGATCAAAGTCTCTAAATCAGCTACAGTGGTTTGCTATCAAACAGGTCCAGACATGAATAATGTTCTTATCTTCACACAGTCAAATGGTGCAGAGTTGCATTCAGTGACATCACAGCCTGATCTGATTTTTTTATCCAAACACATTTGAAGCTCTCTCCACAAATCACTACACACTGGATCTTTTTAAACAAAGAAAAGGTGAAGCTTACTCTCCGAAAAAGCGATTTGTCTAGGGTCAACAGGTCGAGTCTGAGTCAATTCGCAAGAAACTGCGATACAGTCCAAGTTAAGTCTCAAATATTTGTTGCGCCACATATCAAGTTCTCAAAATTGTGGCTCCTAAAGAGCCATCAGCCTTTTCTCACAGTAGTGTTTTATCAGGTACCACGCCTGACGTGCTGTCTCTCCATTATAAAGCTGTACTGCACACAGATTAGATGCACTGCAATGGAAACCGGGAAAAGTTTGCAAATTAATTATCTCTGCAACTCGGCTTCAACGCGCCGGCCGGGCTAATGGATGAAGCCGTTGCACAGCCACAGCAGTATATCTCTCTTCAGATAGGCCTAGGCTTGCACTTTCAGATGTTTATCCCTTTCTCAGTGGTGCTTCTGGCTGTTTAAACTCTAGCTGCCGTAGATGGATCAGTGAATCCTTCGCAGCCTGATTAATTCCCCCTCATTGTTTCCTCTCCCATGCAATGGACATCTTTTAGATGAAGTGTCAGCCAGTACTGACTGTAACGGTGTAGGGACACGCTTCGATTGCCCAGGAAAAATAGAATCTCCTGATGCCGTGATTCTGTGCTGTGTTTGATCTTCAGAGAAAACGGATGAAAAGAGCATGCTAAGCTCAGGCTTTGGATACTATTTACAACTATGCATTTGGCATACTCTTTTATCCAAAGCAACATTCATTACATTTTTTTTTTTTTTTTTTTTTTTGTGAAACCATTCCTTTGCAATCAAACCCATGACCTTGGTGTTGCTATCGCTATATGTTCTGCTGCTTGCGCTAGAGGAATGCAGATGCTATATGCATTACTATTGCTGGATGCTACATACAATTTTTTACTGTACCATTGATTGTTTGTAGCATTTATGAAAAATTCTATCTATCACGGTTTACACACGGTACAACAGCAGGCATTTCTAATGATGCTCAAAATGAAAAAGAAAACACACTTGCGCCCCTCAGCAGATTTGGTTCATCAGAGGTGACCATGGTTTTGACAGAAAGGATGCATCAGGATATTTTTTTATTATAGCTGAAGGTATATCCAGCGGCATTGCTGATACTCAAAATAAAAAAGAAATCCTTCTTGGGTTGTGAAGTGGTTTTGGTTCATTTTAAAATCACAGTGATTTTGAATGAAAGGGATGCATTCCAGCATGTTAATTTTGGTAGGAATATTCCAATCATAAACAAACAGTATTAATGTATTTTAATTCAGTGAGCCTATTTTAATTACAATTTTCCTGTATTGTTCTGTTTTTAAATAACAATTTATATTATATTAACAATAATATTATGTCAAAATATATAATTTTCCAAACCCTCCGTATTGTAGTGGGTATCTGGGTATATAATACTATATGCACCACATACACATATAGAAACAACACTGTTAATACACAGTAAAATAATTGTCAGTGTTAATTAATTAACGCATTAACACGATAATAACATTTTAACTTGCCCAGCCCTAATAGATACATATATACACACACATAACACCTAACGCAATTTAAACATCTTTGTTGCTCTCTAGGAAAGCTGTTTAAGGACCGATAAAGATGTTGATCCAGGAACATGTCCTACTTGGCAAAATCAAAGTAATTGTGAGTGATCCATGTGGAGAGCGTCTGACAGCGATTAGAAATGTCTTAATCAGCCAGCTTTCAAACACAGAACTGAGCCAAGTAATGAAGGCAATATCAGCAAATGACAGACAAATTCAAATTATGTTTTTTGCATGAATACATGAAAACATTCTACTCACAGAAATATGCAGGGTGCTGCCCTGGGTGGACAAATATGTTCTTTTTACAGGAACACTGTGTAATTTGGCAATCAAATGGCTATCCTTGGTAACAAGGTAATTAACCTCATTTATTTGTGTTGAAAGTGCATTTAAGGTCCCATACTGGGCAATTTAGTTCAAGAGCGAATCACAAAATCAGGGAACCTCACTAAAACAGACCAGCAGCCATCCAGTGCCATTCTCTCTACGGTCAGTGGAGGATTGATGCTCGGCCCACACAGCCCAGAATAAGGGTCCATATGTTAGTGTGTCTCAAGAGTGTGTGGGCTGTTGATGTGCGTGTATGAACACACACTTCTCCTTCATTTGTATGCATCCCACACATTCATGCCGATGTCTGCACACCGAATGGTTTAAAAGTGAGCAGTACAGGCCAAAAATATATGTGCGGGTCATTTCTCAAACCTCTAACATTAGCATCTCCTAATGGAGGGAAAGGTCCAAGGACTCGTCTTCCTCAGTGGCATCCAAATAACTCCATTACAACTCCACCGGGGCTGTGCAAGTCATCTCAGAAGCATGAGCAAGTGCAGCAGGGGAGCCAACATGAATATTTGGAGGACTATGTCTTCTCTCTGTTAAGTATGAGCATCCATGGCTAGACACATGAAATCAACCCCTGCTGTTATGAGCTATCAACCGCTATCTGTGTTCAGCAATTGATCAGAATATACAAGTTTAACACCCGTAAGATGTTTCACAGATATTGCAGAAGATGATATGATTTAAGACCTTTACCTCTTTCCATACAACGTTCTTTCACCAGACCAGTCCATTGAATTATGCACAAAATACATGGTTAATTTCAACTGAATTGTATGTAAGTCACTCAATGAAAGCAATGGAATGTGTGAAAGAATTAAATTAAAATAACAAAAGAAGAAAATTTGTCAAGCCAGGTTTGTTTCTCCATCAGAACAAATTTAGAGAAATGTTGCATTGCAGCATTTGCTCACCAATGGATCTTCTGCAGTGAATGGGTGGCGTCAGAGTGAGAGTCCAGACAGCTGATAAAAAAAACACACCACAAGTAATCCACACAACTCATCAATTATTCTTGTGAAAGAAAAAGACTTATCCACTTCTTTCAGAAAAATTCCATCCACTATTATCCTCTCACATCAAAATCCACTGGCAAAATTGTTTAGAACATTTTGGACTGTTAATGTATTTTAAAGTTTGCTACACGCAGGATACACACGAAGCACGTTCAACTCAGACACACAGACAGTCCTGTTAATAAACACCAGTACTATTCGCGTGTCCGTGCTTAATGCGCATCTCGTGAAAAGCATTTTGGGGGCCCAAGGCAGTTGCCTACCTTTGCCTAATGGATAAGTCCACCCCTGCAATTTGGCTAGGTATACATCCGCGCTAAATATCAAGGTCAAAGTCAAACCAACTTTGTGAATAGATTAACGGCGATATTTTTTTTTATCGCGCGATAAGAGTCTCGCATAGACGCAGCACGTTAACGCCGATAACGGCCCACCACTAATATATATATATATATACACATATAACCACACATAACATTCAGAATGTCAAGGTACACATTTTGCCTCAATAATAATGTAGAAAATCAACAATATCAGTAATGCATATATTCTTTACACGGAATGCTCATTTTTCAAAGTATGACACTGTCTGAAAATGCCTTGGTGAGGTATTCAAGTAAACAGACAAGAGAATATAATCAGATCAGTGTATGAATAGGTCTTACAGTAATATCTGAATGAACGGCTCATTTTAGCACCTGAAATAAAACATTCTATTAAAGGTTTAGCCTTTATTGTTAATGTGCTGGTTTGTTCCTCATTGCAACTTAACATTTTTCTGTATAATATGCTGATAATATGGTGATAAATCTTTTTTACCACCTTTTTTATAAACAGGCCATTAGTGTGTAGTTGTTAACACCTGTCTGGTTTATTAATTAGGGTTATTTTTGATTAGGATTAAAAAGTTCTAATCTTCATTGCTTTGGCTTATATAAGGTGTATAGTTTGATGGTTTCTCGTTCTTTAAATAAAGTGTTTTCATCGCACTATTGGAGGAGAAAGGCAGTTTTGATTTCAATTTGATTGAATTCAAGAAATACTATGTGGCCTTCCTAATTAGTGATTCAATCAAAAACGAACCAGGCCATAGAGAAGAAAACAGTCATCCTTGACCAGCATCTCTTTTTAAAGGTAATGGCTTTGAGATGATTCAAGTGATTACAGGGATTTATAGATTATTTTAATTTAGATTAAATGTGTATTAAATTCTAAATGATTAATCCTGGAGAAGAGAAATAAAATTATTTTTCATCCAACGAGGATATTTTTTTAAAGCATGTCTCCCTTTTCTTATTCCAGTTTGGTCATTGTATAAAAGCCAGTTAAAAAAGTAAAAGGCTAGCGCAATAAATCTTTTTGCATACCAATTCAGAGATTTTGCACTTATACAAATGTACCGTCACAAAAGCAAGCACAATCACAGATTCGCATGCATAATGTTATGATTGCATGAAAAGCTGTCGTTACTACGACACATTTCCAACTGCTCATCTGCTTATTTATTGCACTTTTGAGCTATTTATCTAGTTACTATGGATTTCTTACATGCATAGTCTCCAAATTGGGTGTAGGGATTGTATCGATACATGACATTTGAAAATATATATATGTTTTTAAATGACAGCATGTAGAAATACTAAGATATATTTTGGCGGATTTGTTATATGGCAGGTTTTAAAGGGTTAAGGCAGTTTCTAGTCTGGCAAACAGTCTTTCACTTCACTGTATTGATATTGGGCAGAAGGTGGCGCACTGTGTTGAGTTTTTGTTTGGTTTTGGATGTTTTACAAAAAGCAGCATCGCCAATACTTTAAAATCAAAATGAAGCTAACACTATTTAGTTTTGAAATGATATGTGCTAAATACTGTTTTTAGTATTAAAGGAAAAGGCATATAACGGATTAGAACTTGGACACTTAGTGCCTGATTCTATTAATGTATGTGTGTGTGTGTGTGTGAGAGAGAGAGAAATGCAGTAGCACTAATAAGCACATAGCTTCCGAATTGGCAAATACAAAGCTTATCATCATGGTAAAGATGTTCGTACCCAAATGAACATGGCAGTTAATTAAAGTGAAGATTCTTCAGCAGCCACAGCCAGACTAGGTGACGTCTCATTGGCTGTGTTCTTGAAATAAATAAAGTAAAACTTAGGATTAATGCTTTAACACAAAAACACAAGAGACTAGAGAATGCTACTTTGTGATTACTGGAAATATTTTTTATGTTTTACCTGATTATTTTGCTGCCTGCATATCCCTGTTTGTAAAAAAAAGCTCAATTAAACAATTTTTTTTGGTTTCATTAGAATTAAAATGCATATTTTCCACAATTTCACAATTCTCTTCACACATTATTGCATATTTGTGTATTGTTAAATTAGGTCTGATTCTCACCATTTCTTTTTGCAAAAGCAACTGCAAAGCCAACGAGCAGCAGAACACCACATACTCCTCCTACAGCTGCTGCTGTAGACGGTGTTGATTCTGGAACAGCTGTAGAAAGACATCCATTATTACTAGAGACCAGAGTTGTAGTCAAGATGACCTAAATCAAGTTCAAGTCAAAACCAGAATCAGTGTGGCGAGTTAAGATAAAGCACTTTCCTTTTTTCTTCTCACTTCATTCCCTTCCAGCAATTGATTGTCTTAGATCAGAACCAAAGGCCATAGATTTTTCATTGTCTGTAAGTCTTTATGTAAGGACCAAATGTCTACTTCTTTCAAGTTCTGAAAGTTATTTTTTATTCATTTTCCCCTGGCTGGTGAAATAGTGAGGTTGTGCAAATGTGGCTTGATTTTGGCATCCCAGTTCAAGGTCCAGTTCATTGCAATGCAATGAAATTGACAATTATGCTCACCAGTGACAGAAATGCTGAAAGTCTTTAAACTGGTGACACCAATGCTGTGGCGACGATGACGGATATTGCTGCTGCTGCTGCTGATCTGTAGTTTATAAAGTCCAGAGTCTGTGGTTCTGGTGTCTGTGATGGTCAGAGATCCAGTCTGATGATCCAGCTCCAGTCTGTCTCTGAATCTGTCTTTGCACTCATCATTTGTACAGATCTGACTCTGATCTCCAGTCATTTCAGCGATGAGAGTGTCATTATAATACCATCTCATCACATTGTCTGCGTTCTTTGTTCCATCAGGATCTAAAGGGACAGATTCTCCCTCTTTCACAGACTTGGTCTTTTTATTTCGTTGAGCAACAGGGACACCTGAAACAAAAACCAACAGCTGTTGGTAAAATCTGCAAAACCTGAGAGAACTTTAAACATGAATGCAATTGCAAAAACCCAAAACACATTTTGCAAACTGATTTTATGTAAAAGTGCCCTCATTATGCCATTTTAAAGGTGGCTAATATTGTTTTATGAGTGTCTTAAAACAGGTTTATGTGTATGCAAGGTCAAAAA
>JAUCMU010000160.1:0-16006 GCA_032275025.1 Enteromius treurensis
TATAGACTGTATTCAGAGTAAACAACAATTTCTATATTCAAATTTCTTATGTTAAGCTCTCATCTAATTTTCAAAACTTTTCACAAGTTATTAATAGGTATTTTTCAATATTTTATTTGCATAGTGAATAAATGTGTAATCAGAAAGGTATACACAACCCATTTCAATTAGCATAATGTATTTCAGAGTAAAAACAGCAAGGAAAGACTCGTTTTTATATATCAGGTTTGTAAAAAGTGATTTCTATATGACAGATGTTTGAAACAGAAATACAAAAAAAAAGCAAAATAAGCAAAACATAAGGCCAAACATTTTAGCTAAATCAGGAAAGCTGTTTTAAAGGTGGTGTGACCTTTAATTTTATCTAATCCAAAGACATTTTTTTTCTTTAGACAAATGGGCATTGATGAATCATTTGCAGTAAGGCCATGAACAAAAAACCAAAAGAAAGTCATTCTTGATTTCATGAAATCTTCAGTACTTTTTTCCCCTTAATGCATTTTGTGTTTTTGGAATAAATCAAATGTGGCACCTGCTCTGATTAGAGTCTTTTGGGCATGTTGTCCAACTTGGGAAAAAGCCAACAAATCCCTCCCTAAACATATTTAAACATTGCTCAGAAGAGTAATGGACACTTTCTACAGGTGACATTTGTCTAGCAGACAAGAGAGCTTAATGCAGGTCTCTGAAAAGCTTTTTAACAGAGCGGCAGCAATGACTACTTTAGGCCCCAGTATCATCCGTCATGAAACATGTATTTTGGACACATATTAAATTTCAAAACAGAGTTTTTTAAAGAAGGGCCCAGCTGTGCATTCTGGCCTGAATATGTGTTTACGTTTATGAAATGCTGGCACTGAGCTGTATGTGACTGAGGGGTGAGGGAGCTGATGCCAACTGTACTCTCACACCCAGTATGAGCGCAAGGACAGGGAAGAGTTTTCCCACAAAACGCCCAATATACGCCCAGAATATATCCAAGAGACACCCTGGGCTTTCATCTGACTGTAATGAGTTTTCTCACGTTTTCTCACAAGGCTCAGCCCAAGCTCTCAAAATATGCTGGATTAGGGTTTACAAAGCACAAGTGCTTAATGAAAGAACTGCATAATTGGGATTTAATTTAAGCGTATATCCACTCTGTAATTCAACCATTTTCATACTTAGTCTTAATCCTAGTTTCTGCAACAAAACAATAAATAACAAACCGGACAATAAATCAAATAATAATAAACAAAATTATGAAACCAATCTGGAAGGATGCATTGCTGACCTTAAATTTATATACTGTAGCTCAGAACTGCTTATGTGTGGATTTTTAATATACTGTATAGGAGCATCCCTTTGAACAAATCTGCAATCTGCACTGAGAGCAGGGAAGGCAGTGAGCCAACCACCCATTTAATAGCATGCTTCATTTAATAGCATACTCTAGCCCTTCTACACAAGAGCAGCCTGTCATCATTGAACATCACTGCAATGCCATGCAGCAAATACATGTGAGTACTGTGTATATACATTGACACACACTTTTCTACTACACAGAAAGCACCAAATAAAATTAAGTAGTGCCTGAAGCTAAATGTACCATAAAGTAGTCCCTTTGCAACACTGTGGCTTAGAAGTCACACAGACCTTTTTTTCCTGATAAACGTTTTTGCTTACAAATGATACAGGTTTGGAAGAACTAACAAGATCTAGATACTACCAAGATCTTTTCCACAGGGCTGCAGCAGCGGAGATTTTACCATACTTTCAGTGTTTAACAGACGTGTTCTCTCTATCGGCATGGTCAGATGTAACCTCTTTGCTCTGAGAAAGGTGGTCTATAAAATAACATGTGTAACATTTGCATTTCTCACAGGATGTGAGGACTCCAGGAGTTGAATGGAGACTCTGCTAGAATGGGTTGTTAAAGGTGTCGAACCCGGTTTAATCAGACCACCTATTGAGTCCTCAAACAGCCAAAACATTTCAGGGAAACAATAGTTATTGTCCTCAAGCAAGGGACCATGCCAGTAGAGACCAGACGTCTTTTAAATACTGACAGTCAATTTTCAGATTGCTTAAAGCTTTTGCCTATGCTCTATCCCTTTGTAAGTTTGTGTTACAGACGACTTATAATATTGAATAACTCATACATTTGTCCAAAAGCAGTTCAGCATTCCTATTGGTTAAAAAAAATAAAAAATAATAAAAAACATATTTTATTTGCAAAGTCGCTGATCCAAGACATCCAAGTCAACAGCCCAGTCTCTATAGCAATGGAGTCGAGGCAGTATGTTATGCCTGGGAAACGAGCCTCGGCCTGTCAGCCAACTGTTTGTATGTGTGTGTGTCTTGACATGCTTTTTAAGGACTTAATTACACACAGTGGAGGGGTGCCCCCATGGGCAATGCTGACTGCCGGGATTGCAGGATGGACCAAAGAGTTTATAATCACCTGGCAGCTCCTGCTCACAGCAGAGTGTGTCTGCTCCTCCTCTTCATAGACACGCGTCCGTGTGAGTTTGACTGAAGGGTAGGTGTGGCAGTGTTGCCAGATTTTGCCAAACAAAAAACAAGCCCACAAAAAGGGACCTGATCCACTAAAATAAGCAACAAAATTGTTGGTAAAACATTAAGGATAATTCTGTTTTCATTATGTTAGTAAGGCAATGTTTTAATTGTAAGGAAAATTAGTTTTGTTTTTCAAGTCCATGCTAAAATAAGCAGACAGGGCAACTCTGAGGGGTAGATAATCTGATGGAAGGATGTCTTTATGTGTGACTGTGCGGAAGCAAGTCCATTCATGACTCACTATCAGTGTTGACAGTAAATGCTTATGTTTCTGAGTGCTCTCTGATGAGGCAATATCTCCATAATGTTGGCGCGCTGATTAGATGTGTATCACTTTCAAGGTTTCAAGATGACTCCTTAAGGGATCTTGAGGATAGCAAAATTCAATTTGTCTCAGATTTAAACTTTTCCACCAAGCCGGCATCAACACTACCATTACTCACACACAAAATACTTCACAGGGGGATCTATCCCACAATACAGTTCTTTGTTTTGTGAGCTAATCCCTGTTGATTTGACCCCATATGCATGTGTCCCTGAGCCTACGTACACCTTGCTGTGATTAATAAAGCTCTTCAGTGTCAGGATTTACACATGGACTGATACAGTCACAGGCTGTCCAGTAGTAGCAGGGCTATGGAGCAGCAGACTCAGCCCAACCAGAGAAAACATCCACAAAGAGATAAGCTCCTGCTTCTGTATTCACCACTGTGGCTTATGAGTAGGTGTGTGCATGGGGAGAGATACTTTAATTGCTGGTTTGGTCCTTGATTTTAATGATTCTGTTACACCTTACACCAGCCCATAAAAGTAACAGAAGGCAAGTCAGTTCATTCAGTATCCACCCCGGAGCAGCTATTGTCTATTTTGAAATTAGGCATGCAAGTAAAGCCTGTACCTACACAACCATTGAAAGTTTAGGGTTCATAATGTTAACATCTTTATTATTATTATTATTGACTTTTTTGAAGGAGAATATAACATATTTTGCAAAGATAAACTAAACTGATCAAAACAAAATTGTTACTAAATATTTTTATTTTAAAATGCAGTGCTTTTTATCTTTCTATTCATCAACAAATACTGAAATAACAATACAACAATAAATAAAAAATGCACAGAGTGAGCATATTAGATTTCTGAAGGGTCATGTGACACTGATGACTGGAGTAACGCCTTCTGAAAATCCAGCTTTGCCATCAGACAAAATAATAACTTAATAAAATAGCATAGAAAAATCTTACTAACCCTGCTAGCTTGTAAACGGTAGTTTACTTGAGTGGGAAAAAGACAGTGACTAACCTCTTTTTGTTTCACGCTCTCGCATCACTTGGATACTGGAGAGAATGTGGATGCGATGGAGATGACTTTGGACCCCCATACCCAACAGATCCATCTCTGTAAGGTGCAACAAGTCCTAAAGAGAGACGTAAACACAGAGTTGAAGTGGTTTAAATGTGTGGTGGAAATGACAAGGACTAGAACTAATGGCCGTCTATCATTCACTCACAAAAACAAACATCAGAAAAGTGTAGTGGTGTGTCATTATGGCCCGTGCTTCGCCACTCCTCAAAGTCAGGCCTTGTGTGGCTTTCAAAACAATATATTCCTTCTGCTTCTGACACGACAAAAACGCAGGGCTATGTTTTAGACGGCATCTCTGCTTTCATTGTTTCTGGCAGAACAAAACAAGAGCTGTTTAATTGAAGGTTACTTGTTATTTTCTGCTGTTTAGTATTTGCAGTGCACATGCCAAAGCATTCCTTTCAAAATAAACAGTAACAAACATGTGCTGTCACAGCATACTGAGTTATTTGGGACTGCCCATATTTTATCACTGAAACTAAAATTGGTTTTGCTCAGATTTTTGTGGCTATATTCCAGTTCGCATATTATCCATTCTAAATATACAAGATTTGAATTTTTATGTGCCTTGATGTTAGCTATGTCTGTGAATTGCATTCATAAAAATGTATCCTTCCATGGAAAGGATTAAGGAAGACAGAAATTGCTAGTAAATGTCACAATTTATTACAAGGAAAGAAGCATGTAACACTGAATTAAGCATGAAATTTTAAAGTAGAACGACTGCACTCATGTAAGCAAGATTTCATACTTCAACTCTTGTTCCTGTACGCTGTTCTCCAAAAATGTGTTAATTTAACTCTGTTTTTACATCTGTAAATGTAATTTTTAGAAGATCTCAAAATAAATATTTACTTTCATGCTGCAATAACATTGAAATGCCTTAATATACTTACTGTAGCATTTAAAATGTCCAAATAAAAGTTATGGTAAATAACTTATTAATTAAGAAAAACGAGAAAATGTAATTTAAAGTGTCTTCGTAATCTTGGTGCTGTTAATTCTCATTATTCAGAGGCCTTTGCCAAGTCATTGTTAAGTATAGCTATGAGGATCCGTGTGAAATCTGTTGAATTGGTGCAGCGAGGTGAGGCAGTGTTGATCTAACTTTGGAGAAACAGATGCATGCTGCATTGCTCTCTTTGTGTGTTTTATCTTCTCTGCTTCAATCGTTTCATTGAATGTATTCTACCCATAATCTCCTACATCAGCAGCAAGCACTCTTTCCCACTGTCATGTCTCTGTTTTAACAGGCTAGTTCGGGGAAGCAGAAAGAGGGTGGTGGACAGGGATGGACAGAGCGGCAGACACAAAGAAAGTCAGTGAAAGACATAAGGCCAGAGAGTGGGAGAGGCGGTGAAGAGATGAAAAATGAAGGGATAACATGATGGTAAGGGCCCATTGTTCATCTGCCTTTTGCCCACAGCTGAATCTAACAAGCCATGACAAATCCTCTGCACCCTCATCTCTTTATTTACCATGTGTGGTCTCATATCAATCTCTCATGCTGAGATTTTAAAAACATGTCACCGAGCATGCAGCTATTCAGACACCTCACCTTGAGTAGGCAGGTAGATATAAGAGATGTGCTACTTTGTTGTTGTTTTGGCATAAGGTTTGTAGATCTTAAGCCATTGTCCTATGAGATGGGTGATTTGCGTGCGTGCATGCAAGCATGTGTGTGCGTGTTTGTGCCCACAGATACTCATGAAACACTCATAGTCTAAGCATTACTAATTGCCCTTATACAAACTTCCATGGTACTGGTACTTTGATATGATAATAGCGATGATGGTATGAAATGCGGATTTGTACACTCAGAATTTAAATGACAATGCTTTTAAATTCAAATTAAATTCCTGAATTTTAATAAACAGGATACAGAATTAAAATGTAAAACTGAATTTTTAGAAGCTTATGGAAGTATGTGTGTGTGTGTGTGTGAATTTTAAGTCTAACTAAAGGGAAGACACCACAAACACTGGTTAAAATGGTAACGGATACCTAATAGCTGTTTTATTGGTGCAGTTTTTCATCCAGGCTTTACTCTGCACTCCATTAGTGAATACGATTCACTGTTAATGTGCATTGTACATCAGTGAGCTTATAATCGACATGTACTGTATCATTTCAGAGTCAACACTGCTGTTGTTACTGATCAACTGTTCATTTCTTTTTTTTCTATTACTTTTGTTCTTGCAAAAGAACCGAAGAGAGCTGATTAAATTGTGTGTGGATTATTGTTTGGAAGGCAGGCAACTGGACCACTTTATAGGGCATTGAAATTGAGTCACCTGGGGTTCATGTTGTGTGTGACAGGTGGTGATCGACATTTTTCCATTACATACAACTATCTTGGGTCTGAACAGAATAAAAATAGAAATTGTTTTAATGTGCAAATGCATTATTGTAGGGGTGTCTGATCCCGCACCCGAAGCGACACCTTCCTGCACAGTTCATCTGCAACCTGCTTCATCACAGCTAACTGGAAGATCTTATTCATCATGGAACTGTGCAGGAAGGTGTTTCTTAAGGAAATACATTGGACAGCCTTGTACTAATGTAAATGAAATGCATCTGAAATGGAATAATATACTATGATAAACATAAAACTTTCACAAAATTACATCAGTAAGTGAAGATAAGGTACAGTATGTGTCCAATGGACTTTAAGTGTAAGGCCTGCCACTATTTTTTTAACAACACAATCACAGCAGTTGTGTCAAAAATTTCTGTGTAAATGAAGAGTGAAGTTTAAAATACAGGGTTATTTGTGGGATTCATTTTTTTTGTTGTCAGTAGCTTTAGTAGTGAAGTTTAGTGCTATAGTCAGAGTCAAGCATGCATACTTTTATCTGCTACGGAAATACTTTCAGAATCTATTAAACTGCTGCTCCTGGACGCACTTACATTCCAGGTGATGTGTTCAGCCAAGAGTGCATGGCTAAAGATCAGCTGGTCTAAATTCAGTGAGATGCTTTGAACGGAATCTTAGCGTGCTTTCCCAAGTTCAGCCACAAAGTTTAGATTTCACTTTTCTGTAATGTTTGTTGCTTTTCAAAGCTCACTTTGACTGACAGCTCTATAAGTTGTTTATGATTATAATCAAGACAGGCTTACAGGCAGTCATGCGATTTCAAATAACTGTGTTTGAATAATTGCATGGTACAGAGTGCGGTATGCAGCCCTGCATGCATGTGTGTCTAAACTCACAGTGTGTGCTGACTTTACCTCCACTCCGTCATAGTCTTCATCGAATAGCGCGCAGTACTGAGGTAGCCCGAGCTGACTTAGCCATTTCGAGATAGACATGTGCTTCATGATGAAAATTTGTATTAATGTCGCCTCAAAAACCTCTCTGTATGGAAGGCTGGAAGAAAAGCAAAGCATTATTTGCATTAATATTGTGATTAACTCAAATCTCAAAAAGACCGGAGATACGTTTTGGGTCATGTCTCACTGATCTAAATCACATCAGGTTCTTTCTTTATGTAGCATGATGAGTAATCTGACATATGCTATTCGAGTCATTTTTGAGCCTTCCCTTCAGACACAAATAGTACAGAATCATCTGCCCTCAGATTTGACAGCTCATCCTGGAAGCTAAAAAAAAACATTACAGTGGTTGCAACATTCTGTCTGCACATGATTCTTTCTCAGTGAACCCTGGGGGTCCGCAAAAAGAAAAGAACATGGTACTTACGGTGAGCAATGCAGTCCTAAGAAATCTAATAAGCGGTTTGAACGGTTTCATTATGATTAAGAAGTGATTCACAATGCATTTTTGTGCATGAGTGTGTGATGGGTGGAGCACATGTGCATAAATGCATGCATGTAGTTTGGATGTGTACTTGCATGACTCCGGAGATCCTCCCACTTACTGACTGTGAACCCACATTATGGATTTATGGTGTTGGTGTAGGCTTTAATTACTAGATAAACTGGCTTCACTTGGTTCAATAGTTTATTTATGACAAGGCAGCATTTCTTTCAAAAACTTTAAGTATGATTGGTCGCATCACCAGACTTTTCTCTTCTAAAAGACATAATCTGTGTGGGCAGTTATGCGCAGATCAGACAGATATATTTCTTCTTTTAAAAGGCATTAATTCTAACACAAACAAATGATCAACAAAATGCAGAGGAATTGAATTATTAAATAAGCTGGATGAGGCAGCAGAGTGTTTTTTCAAATCTTGGCACGATATGTCCAATCATTTAAAAGATCGCCCAGAGAGGAGGCCATTACAGTTATTAGTATGTGAGTCTGTGTATCAGAGAGAGATAAATAGAAAGACTGTGTATTTATAGGCTGTATGGGCTCCTGGTAGAAAGCAGAAGACCCTGTCACTTTGCCAGAGAGAAATGCTTTGTCAGTGGTTTCTCCTGCCAACAAAAGAATCCACTTCACAAATCATATCAACTAATCATACCTCAAACATCATGTCTGTTTAGTACCTCATCATAACAGGGACATGGATTCAAGCAAGATATGACTGCATGCAATACTGCTCCTACACAAGAGTTAAATGAACAAAAAAATAAATAAAGTGTAACTTCTACATTATTTCCAGTTTTTAAAGAAAACAAATTGTTTCAAAGTTATAGCTGCATGTCTCTGACCAGTTCCTGTGTTTCTAAACGATTCAATGTGTTTGAATGAATTGCCTGGGTGAATAGATCGTTGACTCGCTCACTTATTTTATTTCTGGATGAGTTTTCAATGTGTGTTTTAAGTGTGAGTTGAAGAAATTATTCAGTGACTCACTCATAAACACACCTGTCACCACCTACTGGAATATCAATGTTACTTGTAGCAAGTTCCACTGTTGTAACTGCACCTGTTGTATGCAACGTTGTAGTTATTAGATAAGCAATAATAGTAGCAATATTTTCTTTAGTTAGCAGCATTAATTATACAGTGAAACATTTCTGTTTGTTCTTCCCCTGCACTGATGAGTCATTCTTGGGCCTACAATTTGACACTAAATTAAAATATGGTTTGGAGTGGGGAGGATATTAAGGTGATTAATTTACGTTTTAGTCATCTGTTAGCTTTAGCTATCTTGTTTGTGAACCCTGCAGTATTTCATTTTGCAAATGCAGACATGCACCAGTTAGAAAGATCCTCATGTCCCTGTTTTCCAAGCAATCAACTTGCATCCACTCTCACACAATGGGCAATAAAAGCAGCTGTGGAAGTGGTGGAACATGGCTCATAAAACACTACTGGGGCAATACAGCAAAAAAAGTTGCAGTTAATCCAATATAGCTCACAGACCCAGCTGTGCTCACAGTCGGCAGCCTATCCCTGGGGTAAAGCAATCAGAGGAGTAGCTTGTACAATTGCGGGGAGGTTTATTCCTGTCATGAATGTCAATGCCCCTGTGGCCACATGGAGAGATGTATGGTGGGTCTCACACCTTAGAGGACAGGTTGTTTGGATGACAAGAGAAGACTGACTGTCCTTGCAGCACTTAAACCAAACAAATGCCTTTATCTTTAATCAAGTGATAGTTGATTCGGTTTATATAATATTCAAGCCATTAGCTTCACATTTTAAATTATATTCAAGCCATTAGGTCCAAGACACAGCTTGCTGTTTAGTTTCAAGCCATTAAATCCATTCCACTTGTCATTTGTACAATTAATACATTCACTGAACAAACTAAAAGTAGCTTTTAGCCTTTTTACTGAATTTATTTATTGTACAATTAAGTCAAAGCATTGTAAAATTGGATTTGAGTAAACAAGTAAACAAACAGCATGACAATCTTGTAATTCTTCCACATTACCAAACAAATTATATGCATTTTTATATACTACATTTTTGCCTCATGTAATAAAGCTGAAAGTGGATGCCCTTTCTGAATCATGATGACGATGAAGTACAGTTATTTGGCTGATATTCATTCAATAGACTCATGCATCTCGGCATGAGCCAATCTTCTTAAAAGCCATGATACATCCTGACATGGCTTAATCACATTTAGGGTTGGGTATACACATGCACTGACATATCAATGTCATATGTGCCTGTGAAGCTATACCATTGATAGAGTGCAGAACAAGATCACGTTCATCAACATATTCTTCCTGCACTCCTTTAAGCTTCGATATATAATCTGTTCTTTTACTAAATCTTTCTGACTGCAATTCAATTTGCTATAGCATTCTCTGTTGCTGTGGTGTCTATATACCGTAAATACTTGGTCAAAAAAAGCTCTGATGATTAGAAAAGCATGCAACAGGAACTAATTACTGCACACTGCGGGCTGGAGACACGTGAAGTCACACACTGTGTTACTTTGAACATCCTGTTTGGGAACCAGAAGCCCCCTTCCTGTTTCCTCTGTTGTGGTTGCAGAAACAAGAGACTGCCTGGCTCCTTGGCACTCCAGTGACTTTTTATTTTTAATTTACTTTTATTAAAGGATTTCAATTTTTTTCTTTTACGTTTGCTGTTTTTATACTGAACTTCCTTAAATATTGATTACTTTGTTTTTAATGGCTCTGTTTTTAGAGTAAAATAGAGGTTTGGGTGAAACAAAGGATTTGTATCTGGTGTTTATAAATGTATAGATACAGAATCTGCTAGATGCATATTCTTAAAGGGCCACAAAAGAGACACACTATTTTTGCATAGACTTGTAACATTTAATCAGCTGGTCCCATTAACACAGGTATCTTAGCAGAATAACATCACTATGGACAGTTTCCACTAACATCTGAGAACCAGAAAGTGTACAAATATAGACTATACTCAACAGTAAATCATGTTTTAATTGCTTGTCCCACACAAAACAACAAAAAAGTTTTTGCCACATGGTTTGATATTTCTCTAATGCAATGACATTCTTACCAGTGCATTTAAAAACAAATAAATTAATACAGTTTTGGTTCATAAAACATGTAAATTCTTTCATTTGTAACATTTTCCAAATTTAAATCTTACACTTGTCAGCAAAACATGTCACAGAGTAGAGCAAAAAAAATGCTGTATATAAAGTTGACTGAGCTATTTTTAATCTTCATATCACTGATTAATAATGTCATTCCATTACAAGATTTGATTGGACTGTCAGATTGCAAGATAAGTGAGGAGAGTGAATCCAGATTCAATGACATCATTGTTCTGAGTTAAGCATTCCAGAATGACATGTGGGAGATCTTGCAAGTCAAGAGCACACGCAGCACTGATTTATGATAATGTTGCATGTGCACGTGTGTGTTTGTGTGTGTGGCCAGCAGGATTGATATACATATGAGTTACATATGTGACCTGCATGACTTGAATATGTGGTGGGTGTACAGTGTATGAGTGTGTATATGTGAGATGATATATATACATATTTATATATATATATATGCTGTGTCAGATCAAGACTAGAACACCCTCTAAGATGAAACTGCAGGCATTTTTGGAATGCGCTGCCAAATTTTGACATTAAAACAACCAAGCATAGCTAACCTATAAATTGTGTGTGTGTGTGTGTGTGTGTGCGTGCGTGCGTGCGTGCGTGCGTGCGTGCGTGCGTGCGTGTGTGTGAAGTTCATTGACCAAGAAAATATTGTTGGTACGCTAAAGCCTGATGGGGCTTCCAGCATCCCATGCTGGTAACCATCATCCAAAACAGTACACATGCTGGTCTTTTCCACAGGGTTGAGATATGCTAAGACACTTAAGCAATCAGTCAAGATAGTGTGACCATTTGACAGTTCAAGAGAAGTGTGTGAGCAGATGTTTTGTACAAAATGGTTCTGTCCTGGTAGTCCTCTCTATCTCATGTTAACGTCAGTTGGGAGTTGTAGAGAAGGCAGGCACCACTTTCTCCCCATCCACCCCTTCTAATCTCTGTTTTTACCATGAAGCAAACGACTCAACTAAAATACATCTAAAGAATTCCAATGCAATAAAAATTACTTCTTTTAAACATCAGGCTGTCATGATCAAATGATGCTTGCGCTGAAATTACTGCAGGATGAACTTACACAGGGTTTAAGATACATAAACAGTATGCTAATTAAATATTGTGTCAATATGTAATGATAGCAACTATTCCAATATTTCCAATGTATCCTCAAAAACTCTCTTATCTCTTCTTAGTTTTGATGATCTACTGATTATTCCATTTGTGCTACCCCCGTGTTTCCCAACATGTTCTGTTTCAAAGTTCTGCCATTGGGAGGAAGATGGTCTACTCTGATTCACAACATACCAGCCGTGCTTGAAGTCCTGAGCTCACGGCACAGTTAGGGTAATAACATTCCCTGGCAATGCTTGACTCGTCCTCACAAACAATCTGCCAGATACTTTTGCCATTACAGCTGTTTGGGATTCAGTAAACAGTGACTAGAAGCCTCTTTCTTCAAGGTGTTGTGAGAAATTTTGTTCATAGCAGTCTATGAGTGTAATGCTTTTTATTTTAAACATTTAAAATTGTGGTGTAGCGTAAATCAGCTTTATGAAATGTAAAATGGGCGGTTTCTATGCACACCACTTTTCAGAGTTAATTTAAGATGCTTGTTTGTGTAGATTTATGTGTATTTATTATATATTGCAGCGAAGAGTGTAACTTGAGAAATGCGCACTAGGTCAGAGGTGAAGTGGAACAATCTAACGCCAGAGTTCATTCAAAGTTCTGTCTCCTCAAACAGGCTTTCTGAGGACAGTTGTGAGAAGCTCATAAAAACAGCAAACACGTTGTGCCCACAGATCATTAAAACCACTGTGATATTGATCTGTTTTGTCAATTTTAAACAGCACAGAACCACCAATATCTTAAATTTAATTTAAAGCATGAAAAATGCATAAGAAGTCTAGTCATGTGCTTCAAGATCACTCGGTTTTAATCTTTTAATGTATTTTAATGCTCTATCGATCAACCTTTTTAATTAAATGTTATAAATTTTATTTATTGTGCTCTTTAATGCAGTTTAGCATGGATGGACACATTTGTGAGAGCACACAGAGCATACAAGTAAAACGTAAAATCTATTTTCTTTGGACATACACAAACCATCAGTACAACCTCTATTTAGTTGCACCCACCTGGCTGCCCTGTGGTCAACAGTTCAGCGTCCCGCAAGCCACTGCATGTTTAGAGAATGCTTGGTTCTAGAATGGAAAACACCATTGCTAGACTGTCTGCAAAATCTAAGATGCCAGATGCACTGCATGCCTTCAGTGGGGTTTATCAGGATGTGAGCAACCACATAAGAAAGCTCTCAGCATGCCACAGTAGTGTGTGGTGGGGTTGAAATATATAAAGGTTCTTCAACTCTTTCTTTCTCTGTCCTCAACTTACTTCTGGGGAAAGAGTTATACCGAAGCCAAATAACTTTTACTGTAGGTTGCAAAAGAGGTGCGCACACATATTTTAATTTCTTTAATGGACGTTGGTTGAAGCAACGTGCCATAAATGCACTTTAGGTCTAATGTCAAAACTTTGAAAGAGGGCAAGCACTGATCCAACAAACTTTTAAGAGAATCTTCTTATTGAGAGAAGAACCTTGAGGATAAATGATTTAGTTTCAAAGCACATCCTAACTAAACCTGTGAGGCATTTAGTCATTGTCAGGAGATCCAAAGATAGGATTTTTTTACCTGTGGTATCAATTCTACATGGGTGTTAGGTTAGTATTTACTAGAAACTATCCCAATAGTTTCAGTTGTATTAGTACTTATTAAATAGTCATTGCTTATGACTATTAGCCTACTTGTTGTGGTGACAAACGTTAAATTGATAGCTATACTACTAATGGAAAAAGTCCAAGTAACATAAAAATATATTTTAATAGATAATAAATGAAAGAAAAGGTTAAAGTGGCTTACCACAACTTTGCATTTAAAAACCTAATGCTATTTTTTAATGACAAAACGTCTTTACAAATTGTTGTAGCCTATATCTGTCGGTCAAGTGTATTATGTTAAGCAGTAAAAAACAGCCAAGCAGCAAATATTTAAATACAAAACTCACCTTGAAGGTCGCGCAAGCGCTTTTACTTTTACTCCCCTCAGAGAGCACTCGCTCAGAAGTCAAACACTCATTCTGCATGAATTGTTACTGCGTTTCTCTGTGAAGAAAGCGGAATGATGCTGACTGGTGACAAATCCCGCAAGGATGCGAGGACTACGCGCCTGAACGCGCTTTCACTGGAATGCGCGGCGGGATGCTGCGTAGACAGGTCTACACTCCACGCGCGCAGCGTCATATTGTTGTGAATGATTCCATGCGGTTGTTTGCGCCACAAACAGTACCCTTGTTTCACGTCTTTAATAGATTACGTAACAAAAGTTTATTAAAAAATAAAGGCAAGACATCCTGTAAGCAAGTAGAGAGGAGAGAAACAAATATGTGTCGGTGAGTCGGAGCAAAGGTATGACTGTTAACTTGTAATTGTGTTTCAGTGTGGGCGCGCGAATTCCTCAAGACAGAGATAGATAAAACACACGTGCGTAAGCAATGCAGAAACAAACGCAAACTTGTTTATTATTTCCTCTCCTTTTTCTCATGGCTAAGCCTGGTTTAACACTTTCAGTTGTGAAATTGGGGCAGCGTGTATGTATTAGGCTGTTAAAACAGTTTTAAATGGCTTATGTGTGTGTATAGTAGACAAACGTGTCCTAAAATATTCGGGAGAAAACTGACTGGCTTAAGGACCAGCAGCACTTAAAATATTAAACTGCTGTTTGGCTATCCGCCAACCATGAATATTGTTCTGCAGAAGATGTGACCTTAGCCTGTCATTCCTCCTCCTTTATCATAAAGCTCCTTGCCAGAATGATCTGATTCACAGAGATGCATTAATATTTATAGTCACAGCTGAAGTGTTGGACTGGTGACTGATTCAGATTACTTTTTGGAGATGAATAGTAGTGCTTTAAAGTTGCGTTTATGAGGTGAAGGAAAATAGTAAATCGTGAGAAGATGATCCTGCAATCTGCTTATTATTATCTCTAGACTGTGGTGGCTGAAATGTATAATATAAGCCATTTAGTTTAACCATTCTGTTAATAAAATATGGTTAAGCATGTTATTTAGTGCAATCCTTTGATAATTTGATACTGAGATGAGTTTCTAAAAAACAATTATGGGATGAGTCGCTCTGTTGTCAGTCATGACCTTCCCCTGTGTGAGAAGATGAGAGCTTTTGGCGTCTCACATTTCCTTTTGATTCCCCTGCCCTTGTAGACAGGAGCACCGAGGCATAATGATTACATGAGCGAACATAATCATGCCTTTCTCTCAACCATGCTGTCATTAGTCTTACAAATACAGCCGTGCAGTTGGGTGATTCTGAGACAAGAGGGTGACATGACTGGCAAACCCATCTCTTGAATCAGAAGGCAGGGCTGGCATGACAGGGGAACCGTTTGCCCATTGTGCCAGGAGAAACTGATGGGGAGCTCACCAGCAGGCACACAATGAGCTCTGTGAGGGTCAAAACAAGCGTAGTATTGTTTGGGCTACTTTTTGCTGTGTGCTGGGAGAGAGTTGCACCCACACAGAGCTCTGGAGCTTCTGTCATCTTTGGTCCATACCACCAACTTTAAGGCCTACTCATTAAAAATGATCAATGCATATAGGGAAAGGGAAGACACTTTAAAACAAAGTGAGATTTTCATTGCATTATACTAAATACATGGCATCTTCAAACAAATGATAATACACAGATTCAGAAATAACTTTATTCATGAAATAACTATTCATGATCATAATCGTAAAGTTTGACAAAAAGTGTCCAAGACTTTGTTTTCCTTTTGAACAATAAATGTATTTTGTTTTAGATTTTGAAACGTAATGGACATTTTTTTTTTTACATTTTGTGAAATGTTTAATTAAATGTTAAACATTACTTGTTTTTTATTCTTATTATTACTGTTATTTGTTGATTTGGTAACATAAAGACATTTTAATATACTGTATATTAGATTTAAAAAAAAATATATATATAGTACATATAAACTGTGAACCGTGGCGGTCGAGAGTATGACAAGACACGCAGATGCAGTGAACACAAACCCCGGAGGGTGGATTTATTCACAAGATCAGGTGAGTACAACACAGTGGTGATGGTG
>JAUCMU010000161.1:0-15982 GCA_032275025.1 Enteromius treurensis
GACTAGACTATTCATTATGTTTCATGTTTTATACCTGATTTTTATATTCTACTGCAAATATGTATTGGTGTTGTATTATTGTTTATAAAGGATTCATTATTAATAAAAAAAACCACCCCCAAGACACCTTGTGCCGCCCCCCAAAAAAATTTAGCCCTGGGCGCCTGCCCCGTTCGCTCGTGCCTAAAACCGCCACTGGGTGTTAGTGGATTAGACGAGCGGATCCATTCGCGGGGCTTTACTGAAAGACATGGTCAGGCAAGCGAAAACTGCAAAAAGGATAAATGCAGGCAATACACAAGAACAGTCATTGACAAACAAGGGGGCGGAGACAAAAGGGAACAGACATTTTCAACATAAAAGTCCACAACTGACTAGACAGGGGAATGCAGGTTGATGGAGCTTGAATGCACTCCAGCTGGCCAACAGCATAGCACCCCCCCCCCCCACAATAAAAAAACAGTCCAGAGTCCAAGAGAGATGTGGAGCAGAGGTGGAACAGGGGGAGGGATGGAGGGCCAGAGCTATGAGGAAGAAGAGCAGTACATTGGGCAATGGGGGACCTGGACCATGGAGCGATGGCAGACAGTGAAGCTGTGGAGGGCCTGGACCTTGGAGCAGCGGAAGTGGCACCCAGGGAACAGTTTCTATAGCCATGATAGGGCAAGGTGAGGGTTCTTTGTCGGCCCTTATGGCCGTGGCAGGGCAGGACGAGAGTCCAATGGTCTTCATTGCCGGGACTGGGCATGACGAGAGTTCAAAGGCGGCCCTTCTGGGCGTGGCAGGGCAAGTCGAGAGTTCAATGGCCTCCTTGGCTTGAACAAGATGTGGCAAGGGCACAGAAGCGGCCTCCATAGCCACGGTAGGACAAGGCGAGGGCTCAATAGTGTGAACTGATAGTCCTGAGAGTTGTGCTGCCACCAGCGGAACCTCCGGAGAATCTACGGCCGGAGCTGACATCTCTGAGGGTTGTGCTGCCACTGGCGGAACCTCCGGGGACTCTACAACGTCAGCCGACACCTCCAGAGGGTCTACAGCTTTAGCCAAAACCTCTGGGGGTTGTGCAGCCACCGACAGAAACTATGGCCTGAGCCGACACCACTAGTGATTCTGGGGTGGACTTGGGAGCATTCATGGGGAAATGGAGTCTCTGACGCAGGCTTGTGGGTAGATGGGGCCTCTGGAGCACAGTGTTTGGCCCACACACACAAAATGGCGACAGCCATGACTGGAAGCACTGGGGAGATGGGGACAGTCCCTAAGATGGATTTGTGCAGAAAGCTTGATAACACCAGCTGCTCTTACTAATGTCAATGGGGAATCCACCAAACTGAATATTAGCCTCATATGCCCTGGAAAAGCCCTGATGTTCTCATGTGCCATCCCCAAGACGCTGTGGATTAAGTTCCACTTCAGCTGAAGGCTTGGGTGTGGCAGACATCTTGTGCAACAGCTCAGGGGCGGAAGCCGTCTTGTGCATTGGCTGTGACTCTGGGTTGGTGGTCATCTTATGCAATTAGTGCGGGTTGGCGATCATCTCTTCCGGTGGCTGTTCAAGGTTCAAAGTTCAAGTTTATTATAAGCCCAAAGGGCAATTATTGGTGCAGCATTAAAGTTGTAAACATCATACATCAGACAAGGTACAAATAACAACAAAATTATCTGACATCTTACAAAATAGGTTGTAGTGAGAGTGTAAAAGAGTGTCCATACCGATTGCTTTTACACTTAGGCTTATTATTACGTCTGCCCAAAGGAAGCAGGAAGGTTGGAAGGTTGGAGGATAAAACGTGACAATCAGCACAGAGTAAACCTGACAGGTGAAAATTAACATTAGCTGGACGTGACTCATGCAAAACTGTCAAAACTTGACTTGAGTGGCAAGGATCTAGGAAACTTTTACTTATCTCATGTGGATGGGTCGTGGATTGACTTGGCTTGCGAAGACCAGCGATGACTTGACTCTATTCATGACGGTTTACCGTGGCTTGACTGGGCTTGCGGGGAGGGGACCTGGCTTTTGAAGATCAACAATAGGTTGACTTGCCTCACAAAAATCGTCTGAAGATTGACTTGACTCTTCAAAGGCAGCTGTGATGTGAAAGAGATTTTGCGATCAACCTCCGTTTTTGTTGCCATTTTATGATCACGCTCCGGCGCATTCGCCATGACAGAGGTAGATGTGACGCTAGAATTGCGTTCTTCCTCCGCAACGCCCAAAGTGAATAGAGGACCAACATACCTCAAAGCATAGTTCAGAAAGTGAGCAAGTGATATTCGCAAACCCTCGAATCTTAGATGGAAGTCAAGCGACTTATTAACACAGTAAAAAAAAAAGGTCTATCAGAATGCAGTCCGGTAAGGTTGAAAAACAGGCAACATTCAAGAACTCGCACACATAGTCCTTGAGCGGTCGGTTACCTTAACATTCACACTTGGTTGATGTCTTTAGGGAAAGCCACTGCAACAAGCAACCTTTTTGGGCTGAGCATTCTGTAACAAACGGGACTGAGACGAGCGAATCCATTCCCGGGGCTTTATTGAAAGACATGGTCAGGCAGGCGGGGTCGAGAAAACAGTAAACTGACTAGACGGGGCAACACAGGCAGTCTCTCCAGCTGGCCAACGTAACACTAGGCTGCACTCTCTCAGAGCACAAAAGCAAAACGAGTTACACGGTAATTACATGGTTCCATTAAACACACTTAACGTCTGGATGCCTCTGCAAATTAACAAACTACAAGCACAAGCTGTGTTAAGTCTGTAGTTATGTAAACATGCCATTAAAATATTAAAGAACCTGGTTCTCGCTGTGAGAGACAAATATGAAGAATAAAATTCAAAAGTTTTTAGCACGCTACATTTACTTATATGTATAAGAAATTATACGTAATTGGTATTTACTTAGGTGTGAGTAAACACACACACACACACACACACACACACACACACATTTATATTCTGTACATTACAAAAATATGCAGTGATATTTAATTACTGTATATAAAAATCCATAAATACATTACTGAAAGAAACTGTTCATATTGCACAAGCTGTAGTTTGCCTTTTATTAAAGCAAATAATTAAACTCCCCATTTATTAATTAATTAAATAAGTGTAATAAATATAATTATAATATAAATATAATTATAATTATAATATAATTAAATGTATTTATTTCTGAAGCTCAACACAATAATGAATTATGAATCATAAAATATATAATTGATTTTTTGTTTATATAAAATCTATAATTATAAATGAAATTCTTTATAAAGCATATCTAAGCTTTAAATTAATTAAATACAGTAAAAGCAGCAATACTGTAAAATATTCTAATAATTTAAAATGAATTCCATTACCCTGTTCTGAAGATCTTAATGATTCTTTAGAAATCCTTCTAATATGCAGAATATTATATCAATTATCAATGCTGAAAACTTTTTGTTGCTTCACATTTTTTGGTGAAAATTCTTTTACATTTTATTTTAATTACATTTATTAAAAATTTAATTTAAAAGGACAGAATTAAAACAAATTACACTGTTTTTTGTGTTTTAGTGTATAAACGATTAATGTAAAGATTAATTAAATAAATGCAATGATTAAATGATAGTTACACATTATTTATGCAATTGTAATGTTTATGTTCTATGTTACATTGCTTATATAGTATGCATTATATTGCATATATACACTACCAGTCAGAAGTTTGGATTTGAATTATTTTTACAATATTAAGCAGCACAACAGTTTGCAGCTGTGATGATAAATCAGCATATTAGAAAGATTTCTGAAGGATCATGTGATACTGAAGACTGGAATTCAACTTTGCATCACAGGAAAAAAAATCGATTTTAATGTATATTCAAATAAAAATAAAATTATTTTACATTGCAATAATATTTCACAATATTATTTTTCCCTGTATTTTTTATCAAATAAATGCAGCCTTGATGAACATAAGAAACATCTTTAAAAATATAGAATTTTGTAGAATGCATGGATTATAAAGGATTATAATTTATTATCATAGCAGAGGACACTGTCTGATCACTTAGAAAAGTAATACCTCTCCTGAAAAACCAGTAGGATTTAAGGGAACTGTTTAAAATAAAACACCTTATAAGCAGCCATGAGAAAATTCTTAAACCTTCATTCGCTGCAAAGCATCTCTCTTCGAGGATATAAGGAAAAAGTGATACTGCAGCAGAATGCGCTCAAAAACATGTGCTGATGCTACACTGGAGTTAGTGAGGTAGAGGTTCGCACCAGCTGGGCCACTTCTACACATGAGCAGCACATCATAATAACGATTTTTAACGGTTACTGATGTGTTGATTTACGCAGCCTGATACTTGTAAACCGGCCCTCCCATGTTGTCAGAAATCTGAAAATTTGACATGACCTAAACCAAACAAAATCAATCATGTTTTTTTTTGCCGATAACAATGTTATGTGTAGATAATACACCCTCTCGGATTGTTTGCGCTCGTTCCCACTCGATCATTACTCATCCCGCTCATGTTTTATTTCTATAATTCTCCATCCATCTCACTTTATCTGCCTCTTCCTTTCCCTAATTCTCTATTGTTCCATTCTTGTTTTTCCGCCGACAGTCTATTCATTATTCCCTACACTCTCCATCTTTTTCAGACTTCGAACACCCCTTTTTCATCCTCAGAATTACTGTATTGCCTAAAGTTCTCGTCCGTCACTAATGCGTTATGGGTAGAGAAGGCAGGGGTTAGGGGATGCCCTTATGAAGCTCTGTTGGTCCCCGTTCAGTTTCGAGGCACCTGCTGACTAATGAGTAATCCCACCCGTGCGCTCTTGAGCTTTATAACATCATTACATCCACTCTGCACACACACACAACCCTCAATCCTTTGTGTCCACACAAAAATCAGCGTATCAGCAAATACGTGAGTGTTGGTCGTAATTGGTCGTTCTAAGGCTTACATCTTTGACACTATATGCCCCCAACTCCACAGAGAATGCAGCCTCTAGTATGTTTTACAGAAAACAACAAACACCAATCCATTACGCAGGTGTCACTGATTGCATTCATTACCGGCGGTTCACCTGAGACACGCCGGCTGGCCGTTCCACAATGGACCACCAAGACAAATAGTCTCAATTATTAGTACAGAAAAGCGCACAATCAGTCAAGCAAGACTACGGAGCACGATACACTCCATCAGGGGGCTAATGAAAAATGCTGTCATTTGGGAATGTTCAAATTCCCCGGAGAAAACTTGCGTTGGGTAAATTAATACCCACACTGCAAAGTCATCACTGAGAAATGGGATGCAGGGTTTTTTATGGGCTGCGGATGGTTTTATGTAGTAGTTGGAAATATATTGGAAAAAAATTAATAAAGAAACTCAAGAACTCTCAAGATTTTCCAAATGCTGCTTTAAGAGATGAAACTTCTGAGGTACTGAATTGTAAACGAGGCACACATACAGTAGGACTTGATTTATTATAAAAATAAAGTTTTTGAATTTGTGTGTGTATGTGTACTATGTGTGACTTAAGAATAATTGGGCAAATGATTTTTTTTTTTGCGCATGATCTTACTGAATATGCATTTAAAGGAGTTTCCCTTTCAGACACAAAAATTATTGGAGGAGAGTATTCAAAAGAATCATGCAATGCTAGTTAACAATGTTTGCACTCGTCAAATTACTGGTATTTATTGCCCCCCAAAAATTCATAAATTCTTGAAGCAGGCAGTAATTTGCGCTGCTCTCAGTAGATTGTGACTGTCATTATGGAAATGATCTGGCTGTGTCTGTGTTCTTTAATGTGCTCACTGTACGATGGATAGGGGTACGAGTTATGAATGAATTAAACTCCTTTGTCTGTGTTCACTCAGTCTCAAATCGCGCTCAAGGAAATCGCTCCTGCGGCTTGGTACGCTTTCAACATTTGTCTCGAGCAAGAGACTGCATGACATTCATGTTACATGATTTGCCTGATTTTTACATAGAACGTGCAATAGTGCACTGCATTAAAACAAATAATCGTTTATCTTTTATTTTTAAAACCACTGGCTAAATTCAAAAGGGAAACAAAAATTAAATCATCTTTGGGAGCAAAGGGGCCTCCTGGTGTTTCAGAGGACCTATGCAGCTTGCTTACATTGCGTATAGGAAGGATTGGCTCTTCATTATTCCATAAATTACATACAGTATGATACTATAACACTCCTGAAATTAAGTGAGAACTTACTATATGTGATGTGAAATACTCTCTCTTAAACTGGCCAATTCTGATTGTATTGTATGATCAGAAAGTATTGGATGATCTAAAGTTACATTTCACTAAAAATGCTGAATTTTTTACACTTACAATGTGTCTGTGTGACAAAATGCACAATATAAAAATAGGATAAGTTAGGTATAAGACACCTTCCTATTTTCGCCATTACATAAATCTAATTAACACTAAGAAAAAGAGAGAAAACTTTTAAATCCTTGCACTTAACACTGCACTTACATATTCACAGATTTCCAGGCGCCCTTAGACAAAGTGACGGTAATGTTTGAGTCTAATTATCAAAGCATCATTACACTGAACATATGAAAGATCTCACAAACAGACAACCTATTAAGGGTTGCCCGGGACTCATTATTGTGTTTCTGTCTACTCTGACACCTGGCTACATTCATGTGGGCTTTATCACTATCATTACAGAGAGGTTACAAGCACTGTGACAAACGAACCTCCGGTAAAATTACCAGCTGACTGACACATCATGTTTTTATTGTGTCTGACAAAACAACCACCAACTAGTAGGGGAAGTTTTCGTAAAATGATAACAGCTGGTTGCATGTATGGGCCATGTCAGAGTCTGGCAGTCATCAGTAACAGAAAATAATACAATGCTTGCTTAGTATCTGAAGCGTGCTTGCTTGCTTAATTCAAACCGCACAGGGCACACAAAAATAGCACAAAAATCCAAATCGGGCGACGCACCACCCTGGTACCCACACACACACACACACACATATATATATGTATATGTATGTCGACATGATACTGCCCTCACAGCCTCAGTGGCATTCCTAGGATACTTCAGCATGTTGGTTTTTTTGATGTCGTCTACATTGTGATGGATCTGAGGCAGCTGGCCTTGAGGCTAAACACGCACACAATTTGACAGAGCATTACTATTAGGACACACAGGAATGTCTGAACTTTCTCTTAAGCCATTGTGCCATTGATCAAGCGGCAAAAATCGATTGCCTTGATTTCTAAACTGGACAGATGTTATTTTTCCTTACAAAAGAGTTGAAATAGCAAATTCACTTTTTAAAGCTGTTCCAGATTCTCAAAATCAACCAAAACGCTTCCATGAATGGCATGAAAAGTGAACCGAGGTCATGTGAGCTGGACTTATTCTAAACTAGCAGCGAGCGGGTGACTGGTTTTAAAAGTAGAGTAAGAATATCACAGCTTACTCCTGAGTGGAAAATCCCAGCTTACTTTTGCGATGCTAGTGCACATAGCAAGCTCCTCTCAGCATACCAAAAGAGGAAATGCATTTTGGGATTGCCTATGCTCTTGACTAGTGCGTGTATGTAGATGCAGATGTTAAAACTGTTCAAAAATTTTATAAAAAAAAAACATTATTTTATGTTTTTGAAAGTGTTATATTCTTACCCAGACTGCTTCAAAAATGTACAGTAAAAACACTAATATTGTGAAATTTTATTATAATTTAACTATTTCTATTTTTAATATATTTTAAAATGGAATTTATTCATGTGATGCAACGCAGAATTTTCAGCAGCTATTACTCCAGCCTTCAGTGTCACATGATCCTTTAGAAAATTATTCTAATATGCTGATTTGGTCGGCACTTGTTAATAAAAGCTGAGCTACTGTAAACTGTAATACATTTTTATTACTGTAGGGTAGTTTGGTGATTAGAAAGTAAAAAAAAAAAGCATTTACTTGAAGTGTTTTTGCAATAATTTAAAAGTCTTAATTTTCTATGAATTTAAAGCATCCTTGCTGAATAAACTAATCATTTCTGTAAAAAAAAGAAAAGAAAAAAAGAGATATAAATAGATATAAATCTACAGGGAAAAATATGCAAATTGGACTGGAATTATGTGAACGCAACTTAAATATAAGATATTTAAGCATTACTTCACTCTCAAATTATAATTTCTTGATAATTTCCCCCATGTCATAGAAGATTTTGATGTATTTCTTTCTTCAGTCGAAAAGAAATGAAGGTTTTTGATAAAAACATTACAGGATTTAAATCCATATGACTGTTTCAGTGCAGTTTCAAATAGCTTTAAATGATACCAGGGTCTTATCTCGGAACGATTGGTCATTTTAAAAATAAAAAATGTATATGCTTTCTAAACACAAACTTGCTCTGTTCTGCGATGCACATAATACATAATTATGTTGAAAAGGTGTAGGCGGAAGTACCGAGTGAGTGTTTAAAAATGTGGAAGACCGTTGATGTGGAAGAAGTTGTTGAATGTTCATTGACACGTATTAAAATGTCTTAGTGTCTAAGTTTAAAATGGTCATGTAGTGTGCATATCCTTAAAAAAAAAAAGAAGAAGTCTTTTCATACTCTTTACTTCCGCCTACATGAAGCGTGACCTTTTTAATGTATGTATGTACTAATGAACAGAGCAAGGTGAGCATTTGTGCACTGTAAAAAATAAAAAATAAATCGTAAAATTTACAGCGAAAAACTACCAGCTGTGGTTGCCAGAATTCAACCGTAAAAAATATGTAACGTTTCAGATTTTATGGTTATATTTATTGAGATCTGTTTTGTAGCTTTGAAATACTAAGATAAGCATATAAATGCAGGTGGTGATGAGAAAGTCACATGATGAACCAAAGTCCAACACAAGCAGCATTTAAATATGTACATATATATAGAAGGTGCTCAGTGTCATTCAAACACTAAACACCATCATGGTGAGACTCTTTAAACTGAATTATGCTATGAACATTAATTTACCAACATTAAATGTAACATACAACCCTAATAAACATAACTGATAAGAAAAAACAGGGAATTCTGGGAATGTCAGTTCACATTTTACCCCATTTTTACCGTAGCATTTTCAGTTTTTACTGCTAAAATCACTGTAATTTTTACAGTGTTTTTATAAAGCATTAAAATTTTAATTTAAAAATGAACTAATCCTTTAACATAATGCTTCTGCTATTATTTTTTAGTAGTATGCTAGCAATACAATCTATATATAAACACTGAACACACTTTTCATGTTCCGAGGTGCTCAGATCATGAACAAATTGATTAATAATGTGAAAGTGACATACAACGCTGCATCCAGGGCATTCGTTTCCATTCTCGCACATTCTTCGCCGAGACTGGATCCCACCACCGCATGGGACGGTGCAGCGCTCCCATGGAGACCATGCTGACCAATAGACATGTGGGGGGCAGGGCAGGTGCTCATTACAGTATCTAAAATAGATTGAAACAAACATTTCAGCATGCAAATAAACATTTATTCACAAACTCATTCCATCCTGATTATGCATTGGCCTCAATAATTGAATATGAATCCTCTGAAGCACAAATTATCGAATCACAAAGGGAAACGTTATATTTTTGGATAGTTAATAAGAATATAATCATTTTCAATCTCTTTCTTCACATGGAATGGTTGTACATCACAATAGAAAATAATTGTAAACATTTACTTGGTGCATCAAGCCACGATGAATTCATGTTGCCATTAATAAAATCCATGCACAAAATAAGTTTTACCTTTAAACAAGGAAGAAATATTGAATTCAAGAGGTAGAAACTGCAAACATGAGTTAATGACTGGCAAGCAGTTGTGTAGGTCTCCAAGGAAAGGAAATGCCTAGGTTAACCTTAATGTAATGAGCACAGATGGAGCAGTCTCTTATCTAAATGAGGTCTGAAGGCAGAGTGAGAGGGGGTTTTCTGGGCCTGTCTGTCCACTTGCAAAGCCAGATGTGTGGGCTGGACGAGTAGTTGTAATTGAAAGGTAGTTGGTATAAAGGTAATTGATATAAAGCATGATGATTGGACACACACAGTCAATCATTCCAGCTCTCATGTGGTCTCACTGCAATCAGTGGATCTTTGAAAGGAAGCGAATAATAAATGAAGGCAGCTTCCTTTTGAAGATATGCTCATAACCAGAACAAAGGCTTGGAAAATGAATAAAAAAATAACCTCAGCCATCCTCAGCTCGTGCTGACCCCAAACCAGAAAAAATGAGTACAGGTGTAAGCAGGAGACAAATAAAGCAGGAAAATCTGAACAAATTCTTACTGATTTTTAGTGCTAAATACACATCTAATCCGAAAGGTAACTGAAATCATATTCATTTTATTTTATTCCCTCCAATAACTATTGGTTTTATTCAACATACAGTACTTTGAAACATTACTAAATAAATTGGGGTGAATTCATATATATTAACACTTGCAGTTTCTGCAAATAACTTTTTAAGACACAAGCAACATAGATAAAAATTAGGGGTGGGCATAGATTAATTTTTTAACCTAGATTAAAATGGCTCATTTGAATTCTGTCAAAGACATTCAGTGTGCTACCTCAATAATGACTAAAAGTAAAGCCATATTCCGACGAGACTAGTTTTACAGGGGGTCGTTAGAGGATGTTTTGTTTCACAGATGTATTTGGTGATTTTAATCCCGTCCGAATCTGCCATGTCTGTGTTTTTCTCTCATAACCTCTGTGATAATTCTGGAGTCCGAATGCAATGTTTGTGATATTCTTTTTCAATATGCCGTAGATGCTCTTACCACAAGCACATTTAATATATTAAATAAATAAATAAATACAAATAAAGAACCAGATCACGTAAACTATTATGACTGACTTTTATAACAGACTATTGTCAAATACATTCCTGCACTCGGTTACATATGTTTTAATTATCAAAATTACACATGGGTTTACTACAAATAAAAATCATAATAGTTGAACTAAAGAAACCAAACATTAACATGGTTTTGCTGCAGTAGCCTTACCATGGCATTTGTGATTATACTAATTGTAATCAATCTAAACTATAGCAATGCACGCATACAGAGCGCGTGATCTCTGTGACACATACTGTAGATGTACAAAACAGACCCTCTCACCTCTGTAATAAAATGAAAAATGAACATACCTGCTGAAATAACCATTGAAACAATCTAATAACCTCATATAACTCACAATGTGTATATATATATATATATATATATATATATATTAGGGGTGTAACAGTTCACAAAAATCACGGTTCGGTTCGATATGACAGTGGTGTCATGGCTCGGTTTGGTTTTCGATACAGTAAAAAAAAAAAAAAGACTATTTCTTTACTAAATTTCTTTATTAAAACTATCCTAAAAGTATGGTCTTGTTTTTTTTTGTTTTTTTTTTCTTTTACTTTAAACAACAATGGAACTATACTTCACATATTTTCTGTCGTTTCTTCTTAGCAGCAAATAAAACAAAATTCTCCTGAAAATAAATGCACTCTTCCTGCACCAGAAATAAAGGTACAAAAGTTGTCACTGAGGCGGTACCTTTTTAAAAAGTACACTTCTGTACCTGTTATATGTACACTTTAATACCAATATGTACCTTTATTTATGAGAGTGTAAAAATAAAATGTTTGTATAAGGAAAGGAAGTCATAGCCTTCCATATGGGCAATATTTATATATTCTACTGTAGAACACTTCAGGGAAATTACACAAGATGCATTTTTATTTTTCTGTGCCTGCAACCACTTTCTACAAAAGAGATGTCTGATGATATGTGTATATGTGCAAATTAGAAAATAAAAGAATATTATAAGTTTGAAATATGAAAAAGTATTCATAAGTAGGAAGCGGTACGCATTCCAATTGGAGAAGCACTGATCAGGGCAACTTGTTGTAATGTAGCTTGCAATAAAAAAGTTGAGAGATCCATATGAGAAAGATTCATAGCCAAGGGAAACCCACTGCCAATTTGCATATGCAAATAGTGTTCATTCAAATCGGATTTGCTAAGTTTAACAAGTTTGCCCCTGTTCTGGCACAAAAAGGAGAAAGAAACAAACGATCAAAAGAACAAGAAAAAAATTGTAATTAATAGCACATTTGAGATGGTGAAAAGAATGAGGGAGAATGTAAAAAAAACCCACATGCATTTATCAAATGGATTTCAAGCGGAACAAAGTACTGGAGTGTTGCAACAACAGTTCTTTTGCCTGCAGGCGTTCTGTCCTGTTTTAGAGAGTTTCTGAGCACAAATGGATGCAAGTTGCTGACTCCACGTTTGTGCCGGGATAGATATATGGCTCTGGACCAGGGTGGTATTATGGACCAGGCCAGTGGGGCCACTGTCAGGGACCTCCAAAGCCCCAGGTTGCATGACCTGAGCCTGTCAAAAATCAAAACTAGAGCCCACAGAACTACGGAGAGAGTTGAATACTAGGCTCTAGGCCACATAGTACGTAAAGTCCCTTTGTCCAACAAAAGTGTGCTGGTGCCACAGCCAATGTAGGCAAGGAACATGTTCATTTCATTTATTATATCCACTACTGTTCTGTGTTTGGGGTCAGTGAGTTGTGCTTTAATGTCTTATTTAATAAAAAATCCATCAAAAACTGTAATATTTTAAAATGGCTCAACTTTAATTTTAAGTGGCCTTAACTACTACTATATGTGCTTACAGATTAAGATTTTGATAGAATGCACTTATTGTGTATAATCATGTATTTGCATTGCACTAACTAAACATTTGTTTTAAATACCTGCATGTAATTACATCTGTAAAAACATTTTTTAAAATTATTTTAACATTTATTATTACACCGTTCACCCTTCCCTTACACCTTAACCCACCCTTAAACCCAGGGCCGTGCAGAGACGTATAAAGGGGCAGATGCTCAAAGTTAAAAAAAGGGGGGAAGTTGCAGGTTAAATGACAACAATTCATATTCATTACAAACATAATATGTAACATTTACATTATACCGGTACATTAAAAACAACCTGTCCAAAAAACTCCCCATCGCTACGCTTCTCAAACCTAGGGCAATATCAATAAGTCACTCCCCTACACATCTCTCTCCATGATGGTAACAGTTACACTTTTATAAAAGGGGCTGCAAATGAACCAAACCCACCCAAACTAACTTGAACATAAACACACATAACTGTCTTACTTAAATGACACGAAAATAAGTAAACTCTAAAGAAATACCCATGATGCACCAGCTGTATCTACAGCTGTAATGTTTGTGTAACTACATACATGTAACTACCCTCAGAATGCTATGTGTAAGTACAAATGTAACAGGACATATATAACTACTACATTTTGTAACAACAGTTTAAATAAGTCCAGTGTGGTGTAGATGGGTAGGTTAAAGGATATATAAAGTGAGAACAGTTGGTGGACTTAGTTCTTGACTTAGTACTGTCTTTTTATGCGTCAAGTTGCATCACGCCTCGTAAACATGACACCATGTCTGCATTTGTGATCAGAGTAACAACAAGTACTACCCTTCACTGTTCAAAACTTGTAGTAAGTTTAAGTAAATAGCAGTTTTTTTAAATAAGAAAACGTAACTTAAAAATTGTGAGTCAGAAGCGCTAGACTGTCCTTGCTATCCTTTATAGTCTCTATATAGCATAGGCTACTCTGCAGGTTTTAGGAATCAGTTCTCCATAAATGAGCTGAACACTAAACTCTAATATTTGGCTCAAACTGTTCTGGAACTGTGTTGTGAATACAACCTAAAATAAAATCCTTACACTGTGGTTGCATACTATGTACACATCTAGTTACTATGTAAGCACACAGGTAAGAGGGACACTGGAGAATATAAAGTGAGACCCAAACAATCATGTGTTCATTCAAGAAGGTGTGAGATCTGATTTACTGTAAAGGGTGAGCAAACTAGGAAAGACTACTTATTTTGACTGAAGTATCACTTTAGCTGACTCTCTCAATGTCTCTTTCTCATTTCCTCATCGAGGACATCTCATGGTGACCGACCCACAGCAGAGTTGCTTGCTGGGTACTTTGCCATCTGGCAGCAGTGGGCGAACAGGGAATAAAGTGTGACTGTACATATGAGTTGAATACTTCTGAACAGATGCCCAGTGGCCGAGCGGGACCCAAAGTAAAAAAGTACCCCGCAGCACTAACAAGTGAATCCAAACTTCTTTCAATTTCAGACAAAAGACCCCCAACTATAGAGATTTTGCAGTAGTTTAAGTAGAACAAAACAGGAATGCTCCTTTCTTCTTTTGGTCAGAAGCGTCCTGCTAAGGAAACTGACAAAGCACATTTGAGCCATTAACTCGGCTCCCTTCAACCTTAAATGAAAACTGTGGGCCCTGACGCGCTCCCCGGATATGTTTTCACAGCCATTATGCACCGCTGGGCTGGTCGAGGTGTTATTAAAGTGGATGGGTGGTGTGAAAAACTCGCAGGGGCTTGTAGACTAGCGAGGCTAGAGCCAAACTCAAAGCTTGCACCAGAACTTTTCTGCTGATTATTCACAGCCTTTATGCCCCGGCGCCTTGGAGAAAGAGTGTAAGTGGGGGGGCAGGAAAAGGAAAATGCAAGAGGCGGCAGAAAAGGTATGTTTGACAGTCCCCTGCAAAAAAAGAAAGAAAAACTACCAATCTGCAGGGTTCTTCATGTCTTAAGCTCCATGTCTATGTTTCTATGGTGACTTAAAAACTGTGGCATGCTTATTTTCTCTCGTTTCACAGGAAAGGTTTATTGCTCAGCAGTTGTTCCTTCATAGGCCAAGACACATTAAACTAGTTTTCAAAAACTCTAGTAGGTATAAACTTTGCCTCAGATACTTCTCCTAAAACTGCTTAGGAGGCACAAACATTTGACATTTTTAAGGATCATTTTGTTTTATATTCTTGGTCACCTGCTTATGAACTCATTATTTACTTCTAGTAAACTCAGCTATTATAATAAGAAAATCATTTTCATTTTTACCTTGTTCTCAGCAACAGCTAAGTTTAACAGTGATGTCACATAAGTGAGAAAATGTATAAAAACATCTGAAGACAAAAGCCTGAAGTGTGAGTCAGGAAAAGCTGGCACCTTCAACAGAGGGACCACAACTGTTTCCAACAGATGCCTCTCTCGCCCGCTCTTCAGGTCTAATTTTTTAGCTGCGATGAACTGTTGCTTAGAAACCTCACACATTCTCAGGGCAGCGCAGTTTAAATATAATTCTGCCATGATTTGATGGCGTACCATCATACCTATAGTGTTTGAGTGTGTGTGTATGGAGTCTGTGGCTGCAGTCTCTGTAATTAACAAGCCTTAGCATGTTTATTTTTAATTGGATGTCAGTCTCGCAAATTATGGGGCAGATAAAGAAGAACCTCTCTTACTCCCCCATTCAAGCATTTGGTTTGTGTGCTTCCAGTTATGTACTAACAAGCTTTCTAGAGATGTACATTGCATAATAGGATGACTTATAAAAAAACAATAAAATGAGCTGCATATATTTATTCATTATCGTCAACTGCCATGCAATCACAGCAGCTATCACATATGCAGCAGGTGAGAATGAAAGCAACGACAAAAAAAACAAAAAACAAAAAAAAGCATCAAGCCCTTTTGAAGAGGCACGCTGCCCAATTTTGTGGATTTTGAGAGTAAATTCCAAAAAATTAATACATTTGCATCAGGGGTGTAACGGTTCACAAAATTCACGGTTCGGTTCGATACGATACAGTAGTGTCACGGTTTGGTATGTTTTCGGTACGGCATAAAAACAATACAAAAAGAGCATTTCTTTGATTTTTTTTTATTTTCACATTTTTATTTATTAAAACTAACATAATATGATCTTGTTTTTTCCCCCTTTTACTTTTACTTTGAACAACAATGGAGCTATACTTCACATAACTTCTGGGGTTTCTTCTTAGCAGCAAATAAAGAA
>JAUCMU010000162.1:3914-15973 GCA_032275025.1 Enteromius treurensis
CCCCCCCCCCCCCCCCCCCCCCCCCCCCCCCCCCCCCCCCCCCCACGAACTGGGAGTTAATTCTAGTAGTGTGTTGTCTTCTGGCTTCATTAGCCATATTGACAGACCTGTGATGAATTCATTTTCTCAAGACTGTCTGCAGTCATCATTTACACGCTTTCTTCTGTCATCAGTTGTCACTCCTGTTCTCCTCTCAAACCTCTTCCGTATAAATCCTGCCCTCTTACTTCACGCATCCGTTTCCATTCTACAATCGCAAAACACCGTTATCCAGCTCATGACTGCATTCATTCTTGTTTGCTTTTGTTGTCTAAACTGATACTGGCCGTAATAGAATCTCTAAAGCTGTTGTGTCAAACTCATTCTAGGTCCCGGGCCGGATTAGACTAAAACCCCTATTGCATTTTGCTACCTATTCTAACACGATGCTAAGACCAGACAGAAAATAAACTTTTTAAGCACAATTCAAAGTTCAGACTCACTTCCTGCTGCTTTAATAAACAACATGGGTGTAAAACAAAAGGGAAACAATTAAAGATACAATTTTTATTTATTGGGATTTGATTGAACTGACACGCACTACACTATGATTTTATGGGTTCATGGTCAAAGAATCAGCAGAATTTCAGTCAAGCATTTCAGAGGTGGAAAATATAATTGTCACATAAGCAAACAGGCAGCAATTCGATTTGGTTCTGCTAGTGGTGCAAAATGTCAACTTAAAAGGCAAAGTGTGTATTATTTAGGTATTATGTGTGTAACGACTACTTTGTAAGTCGCTTTGGATAAAAGCATCTGCTAAATCTGCAGTATTTTAATTGCTTGTGTGGGTTTACATACGTTTTTAGACTTTTTTCTTTTTTTTTAAAACGTAGTACCAAGTTTTACATACGTGAAAAGTTCTTTCTGCTGTCTAGTATCATGGCCATATACAATAAGTGCAACTGAAGTCATGTGAAGTGAGCAAATTCTATTCATTTTAAGATTTCTTATTGCAGTTTTTATTATTTATTTTATTTTTTGCCTTTTATTGTGATAGGACAGTATTTATATGTGAAGTGAAGTGGGACAGAGATGGCAGGGAAACTGCATTGCTCTGGGACAACTACATCACCCACAGATCCAGTTTCAGCTCAAAATAAGTTCAACCCAAGTGCCGTATTCTGCACCAAAGCATATACCGTACAAATATACTGTAGAGCCATAAACAAATTAAAGCTCTCTATCCTGCTGTTTCTACATTCAAAGAAATTACTGAAATATCGCTCTAATTAACTAATTGAAATTGTTATTTTTTTTGCATTTATATTATCCTGGCCCTGTTAGACACCTCCACATCCTGGATGTTTGTTCGACTGGAGTGTTGGTGCTTTCTTAAAACATTAAAAACGAAAACAAAACAACAACAAAAAAACTCTACTCAACTATACTGTTCTTCTTCTACAGGTTCTACAGTGTCCTTCTCCTTTGGGATTCTGGCATACACAGAAGTCTCATCCTAAAATGCTTTGCTAAAGCTGGTAAAATGGAACCAAATCAACTGTTTTATGGATTTGGTCCCCTTCAACCAGCTGTAGCTGTGCATTGATCACCCCGTAGAGCTGTGATGAAGAAAGAGAGTCGTTCAAAAGCACAACGCACGGTATTCGATGGCGTGTGAAGTTCACAGTGCAGGACCGGCTGTTGAATGTATGTTCCTTTAAGCACTAATCTCATGATTAAACACTCTTTGTCCTCTTAAAGCCCAGGTGAGTGGTATATATGCCATGTCACTTATTATTTATGAGCTATAATTGTTGATTATGTATTCAAACCAAATCACTATCATTGGAAAGAGGGCTCTGGGCTCTTTATGGCCGTCCATTGATTTCTTGTCTCTCTGCTGAAAGAGTGAGGGGTGGGGTGAGCTGGGCTGGATGGATGTAGAGAATGAGGGAGTAGGTGCGTGTCAAGCTGTTGAATAAGTAAAACAGTCGTTCCTTTTCTCTCTCTATTCCTTCTACACTTGTCGTGATTCTTAATGCACATGGCTGATCAATAAAAGCTCATCCTGAAGTTCATAAACTGCTGAAGTGGTTTTTGCTTTGAAGTGAAACAGACTATTCAGCTGGAAATAATGTAGGGTGGCGGACGTGATTTTATCCATTGGGATTTGATTGGACTGAAATGCACTACACTATATGTTATTGCATGATATGCTATGCCCCACTCATGGTGGTGCATAAATCAAAAATCACCTTTAAAAGGTAAACTGTGTATTATTTCTCAATGTTAAAATACCATCTGCAGTATTTGAATTGTTGGTGTGTATCTATATACGTTTTTGGCCATTTTTCGTTTTACACCACTAGTAGCATTATATATTTATTTATTTTCAAATGCAATATCAAGTTTTCCAAAATGACTTTCTGCTGTCTGCATAGTATCATGGCCATATAGTATAAGTGCAACTGAAGTCATTGGTTTACAGTATCAAATCACCGCAGTATAACATAGTAACATGGTCTGTGATGTTAACAATCACAACCTGTCAAAGACTAGACGAGATCCTTTGATGGATGGTCTGAGATTTAAAATATTCCTTTGCCATATTTCTTTTTTATGGCACAATAAAACGAGGCCATTATAGAATAACTATGCGTTCAATCAAAGAAAAATTCATTCACTTATGAAGACGTGCTGAAAGACACGTGCTGAAAGTACAGCTTTCTTTAAACCACTAATACCACCAAACAAGGTGTAACAATTATTATAAGTACACATATCTATTTGCACTATCAACACATTCAAACAAATAGACTGCAATTCCATTTGAAATGCACAAAAATGACACACTGCACCCTTACTGTCACAAACGTACTCTCATCCAAAATGGATTTGAGTTACCACATTCTTCTTTCAGAAGACATTGTATCTGCAACAGGTGAAAATGCATTTGTATGCAAGCACACAGCCATAACAAATTTATACTCTTTTAGCCAATAAAAAAAATCCTCTCATTGCATAGCATATTTTTCATTATTTGCATGATTAAGGTTGTAGCTATAAATATCAGAATGGCTCTCTTTAACCTCGGCATGCAACCAGACACCACACGCTCACAAACACGGCAACTCTGCCATAATATAATATGATAAGGCTGCTCTTTGCAGAACATGGATTTATGAAGCAGGTGACATTGAAGAAGCCAGGAGCGCTGTGCCAAACAACATAAAACAATAGCAGACATTTTAATATTGAGATTGAGAGGGAGGGAAGGGTGGAACGGGACATGGTGGAGAAAAACAAAAACGTCAACATGGCAGACTGAAGAGTCCTGCCTCGTTACTTACACCGTATTGATGTTTGAACACATTCATCACCTGCATTACAGCACGGCCCAGTGAACCATGGGAGCAATCGTCCACACATACACTTTTAATGTCCCTCTGGTGTCTCCGGTTTTCTCCATCTCGCATATTGCAGTCATTTCATGACTGGTTGTTTGTAAAAACACAAATGTTTAATGTCTTATAAAGGGATATTTGTGTTTAGTACAAGTTAAGCTCAGTTGACAATACTTGTGGCGTTATTTCGACTTGCAACATTAACATTAGCATACATGGTTTTAAAAGTAGGCTATGGCATGAGACAAATGAAACACACAAATGGAAAAATTGCTTTTCTGTGCAAGTTGCATGCCATTTTACTAGTTTATCGCCATGATAATGCAATGCGAAAAATATTACGCGTCACGTTTGCTTTCTTAAGACAACTGGCTACATTCTAAGCATAACCTCAATTTTTTGTTGTTAAATCAACATTGACATTACAATACAGCATAAATACGTTTGATTGAGCTTAACTTTGACATAGGTTTAAGTCTGATCCAGCCTTGTTTTTCCAATAATTTATTTACTATGTATCTGTCAAAATAAAATAGCTGCAACATATCTTCATTGAGAAAAGTAACTGTCAGCTGGATCTGATGTAAGAACTCAATTATCTAGAAGTCTCCACACAGCTCAAAGATAAAGAACAGCGCTTCCACTGTCATAAAAACAGGCCTGCTAGAGACCAGATCGACTGCTGCACTGACATACCAGAGCAACAGAAATCAATGAAGTCAATGTTGTCAGAAGATTTTCTTTCCGTGTCAGCCCATATACAGTATGCCCTGTTTCTCTTATATCTCTTTCTTTCACACACAGACAGACAATGTCTCCCGATATTCTTTACTCTATTGTATGTTTGACTGCCTGCAAATGCACACCAGTCAGTTTCTTGTTTGTTTTTTGGAAAGCAAGAGCTTTGTGAGAAATCACATAATTATTCCTAAAAATTAAGTCATTATAAAATCAATGAACAAACTGAACAGAAGAACGTTAGGTAGAGAACAACATTGATGCCCTGTAAGCAAAACCACAAAAAGAAAATCATCTGTTTTAACCACAAACATAAAGCCTTTTGGAAAATCGAATAAGATAAGCGCACATCATATGAATAGATCTGTATTTCTCTAGAAATGGATACTGTACAGACAATGCGAAAAAAGAAAAAAAAAAGAGGAAATGTATGCTTTTGGGACTCATAAAAAGAAGTGGACGGTTGCCGATAAGTGCTTGTATTTATTTCAGGAATCAAATATCTTCAGCTGGATTTCCTATTTAATCAAAATCACTTTTTCCGATTCGCCATCACATCGCTGGGTCTCCTGGGAAACATGAGGGAGAAAAGAACTTTGAGCTTGGCCAATGAAATGGGGCAAAGCTGCTGATGTGGCAATGGCCAAATGCTCCAGTCATCATCACAACAGCATGGGCAGTTTGATTGCATTGGGTTCCTCTGATATTTGAAGGTAAGACCATAGTGGTTTCATAACTCTATGTCACTTCAGGATGGGGAACTTCCTGATTCCTGCAAAGTTCAGTTTTTTGTTTTTTTTGCTGTTCAGCAGAAAATGTAAAGCATGGAGATACAGTACATGGAGAGTCATGTAGGAGGTGGTTTATTGAAATAATATATCAGTTTTACCACGTTACTCTGTAGTTCTAAGAGGGGGTCTAATAGCCTGAGACCGCAAGTGTGCTTCGATTTTGATTTGCTTATTATTATCATCATCATTGCAGAGATGCATACATTTATTAAAGACTTAATGTGCATAGTGCATAAAGTAACACTTTATAATAGGTAACACTTGTTAACTATTAACCACGACTTTTCCCTAAATAAATATTAATATTTAAGGTAGTTTAGGTAAAGGGTAGAATTAGGGGTGTAGAATAAGACATCAATATGTGCTTAATTAGCACTAATAAATAGTTAATATTCTAGTAATATTCAGGCTAATAAGCAACTAATAGGTGTATATATAAAATAAAAATCTTACTTTGCATAATTTTTCCTATCTACTTCTCAATTCATTTCAAATTTTCCAGGTTTGAATTAAATAACCTATAAATCTAGAAATACATATATTTGTGCATAATAAAAAATAAAACATACATACACAAACATACTAAAGCCTGTTCAAACCGAGATCGATAATTATACCGTTTTTAGTATCATTCACATTTTATAATGATGAACTCATGGTGTGAATGCAAATATAGTTATGATTTAATATTGTACTTATTGTTCACGGCCTTTATAGTTATAGTTGACGAACTTTGTGGCAGCTTTTTGCTAATTTCCATCAATCTGAAGATGTCTCCAAACTATAAACAAACATTTACAAGTGCTACAGAGGTTTATAGACTCTTCCTCTACCCTGCAGTTATTTGAGGTTACGTACTGTACCCATGAGACTGTTAACTGTCCCAGTGCCAAGACTTCAAGTACACAGTCCCTGCTGGGATTTAAACTAAATGGTAGCAAAAGAATGCCCACTAGCATGCAGATCTTAGAAAAGAGTATTTGAAACCCACAGACGTAAATATAAAAAATAACTTCCTTTTTAGCCTGCTTTAACTGCCATCATTAACGTTTCCTTAAGTCAATTCTATCATGGTGATTAACCTCCGTTAGCCTCTCAGTGTGGCGCGCATGATGCTGCAGTGTAATTTAGTACATCACATACGCTTTTTTGCATGCTAGTGTAATTGAATGGTAATTGGTGCCCATATTAATTAATTAGGCATTAGCGTAATGTGAAAATAAATGAGGAGATTTAGGGGAGGCTGTATGCAGCTTATGTAACTCAATAAAAGTCTCAGAAGGCCTAAAAAAAAAAAAAGTTTGGAACTACTTTGTTTTGTTTGTGGTTAGTCAGATTTTTGGATTTCAAATAAATGCAGTTCTTATTTAAAAAGAATCCCTATCCCTAAGAAATCCCCATTTCTACAAAAATATTAAGCAGCAATGCATTCCCCCATATAGTTCTCCTCTCCCCCACCCTCTTGCGTTCTGTCCTGTGTTAAAAGAACAACACTTTTTTTCACCCTAATAAAAATTCAACCTTACTATTGAGGTCAACATCAAACTTCCGTGCGACTTTGAGACAACATACAGCACCTGATATCACAAAGCTCTTCAAATGCTGACATCTTTAGAACATGTGCACACACACAAACATGCTGCTGAGCCTGTGTTTACCGCCTGTCAAATCACAACTACACACACAGCTGAAAACAAACCCTCTTGACTATGTCTAATGCAATCATCAAGTTGTACATCTACAGCTGGTCCTGACAGAGCAGAGAATCATGTGTCTCACACACACACACACACACAGAGAGTCTCCAGACTCCAGGAGAGAGAGAGAGAGAGAGGGAGAAAGAGAGCAGAGCACTACATTATGTCCTTCAGCCGACCGCCACGACAAAGCATCCCTTGGGACCAAGCGGGACAGAGAGAGAGGGGAAAAGAGAGAAAGCTAAAGAACTGAACAGTGACATTGGAAGGGACACACAGTGAACTCTGCCGCAGCCGACCGACAATACTGAGAGAAAGATACAGAGAATGAGAATAAAACAGACTGAAAGAGACAGGGAAATTAATTCAGAGCATCTGCAGGAATTTAGTTTTAAAGTTGGATGTAATATAGAACAAGCACGCGTTTCAAGCAAAGCATGTCACGAATTATATTTGTAAGAATAACAAAAGGTTTAGAATTCAACTAAATGGTTTGGCCACTTTTTGGTTGTCAAATGTTAGTGTAACACAAGTGATAAAATACACAGATATTCTGCTAAATTTTGACCTTGTGGGGACATTTGTTTGGTCCCCATGAGGAAACAAGCTGATAAATCACACAGAATTAAGTTTTATTGAAAATCTAAAAATGCCTGCAGTTTCCTGGGTAAGTTTAGGTGTAGGGTCAGTGTAGGACACACACACTGTCTGTTGCTGCTTTTTGGAAAATTATTAAAAGAAAACAAGTTTTTATGAACTGAAAAAATATTATATTATAACATATTCTATATAACAATTTTCTATACTGAATCCTGAAAACATCCCTAGTTTGCACAAAAAAATGTTTAGCAACAAAATGTATTCAAAATAAATCAAATCAACATAGTGTTATTTATTATATCTGAAGCATCATGTGAAACTAAAGACTGGAACAATGATGCTGAAAAGTCAGCTGTGCCATCAAATGAATATTTCATCAGTATAGAAAAAGTTACACAAATTTCACAATATTACTGTTTTACTGTATAAATTCAGCATAAGACCTAAAAAACTAATTGCACACAATCAGTTTGACTTCTGCTACAACATAATCTTGTTGATTTAGTCCAGCTGGGAGTTTCTGAATTGCCTCTACATGGTAAATTTGGAGGTGCATGGTTAAGCTCTCTAAACTGCAGTTACACAGCGCTGCATTACGGAGGTTGGGCAATGTAAAAAAAAAAAACCTGTATTCATCACTGCTCTCACTCCCTTTCAGAGAACAGGACCCTAAAGGAGCGAAGAGCAGAGCGAGGGAGCTGGTGAAGCAACCAAGCACTAAATTCTGCCACTCCACTCCCCTACTGCTGCCTATCCTCTGTCTCCGTCCTCCTTCACACACCAGCTGCTTTCTGCCACTGACAGCAAACACACACTTCTTAAATCTGATCCTGAATCTCAATTGTAGGCACTTTTCCGTACACAACTTTCGGTTTATACAGAGACACTATAAAAATAGTATAAAGTATAGATCTGCTTCCCTTATGTGCTGTTTGAGCATTACAGACCCTGAGGCCCATTTAGTAAGGATAGTGAAATAAAAGACGTTAATGCACATTTTAATATATTATTTTTGTGATGCAAGCTAAATTTTCTGCAATATTATAAATAAATAATATATTATTATTATAAATAAATTTATAAACAAATAAATAAATAAAATCTTACTGATCCCAAACCTTTGAAAGGGCACACTCCAGATACTTATTGTTGTCAAATAGCATGTTTCAAAGAAACAAAGATAAGAAATAAGATAAGAAATATAGAATTTATAAATACATATATATAATATATTATAAAATAATATACCTAAAACATCTTTATGTTTTAAATGATGTATTTTGTAACATATAAAGTATGTAACAGCACAATATAAACAAATATTTCAGTAATTTCTTTCATAAAAGCTTAACTTGCCATTTTTACTACTTGAAACAAAAAAAGAACATATGCTGGCTAAACTAATCATGAAGCTAAAACAACCGAATCTTCTTATTTCCATTAAAAAACCTTTAAAATACTCTTTAACACTACTTGAGATGACATAAATCAGATTTCTCTACTACTGTGAAACAAGTACTTTTTGGAGCAGGGTTCCTCACTCTTGAGAACGACCACTTTCCTGGACCCCAACATACTGTCACATAGTCTGTCTGTGTTGGGTTTCATTTTGCAGCTTCCTTGGTTTCCTTATTTGGTAGTTCCTGTCTGCATGAGGTTATAAGTTAATTAGTTCCCTTCGATGTCCTCCAGCTGTCTGTTATAAGGTTCTTTATTTCCAAGTGTATTCATACCGTGTCTGTCCAGGTTTTCTGGGATTAATGTTGTATTAATGTCTTACCTGTGTTGAAGCATTAAAAGAAAGCTTTTGCTTACTCCTTGTTCGAATTCGCTGATTTCCACAACACATACCTGGCTGTAATTTTGAAGTAAACTTTAAGACCTTTTTTTAGTTGACTCAGGTGCTTTTAATTCAAGTCTGAACTCAATTCTAAGGATGAGAAACATTGGACTATCAAGTTGGAGATAAGGATCATGTAAAAGAATTAGGTTCAAGCCAAGTAAAACCAACATGTTCAATCCCCTCAACCTAAGGCTATAAAAGAAATTTAAACCGACAGTTTATCCTTAACTTGCAATTTCCTTGAGCAACTTCTAATTAATATCCATATATTACTACACACCAGTGACAGCACACTTGGCTTTCATAGATTTACAAGTGCAAACTAAAAGTACAAATTGATGAAGGCAGCCATATACTGTACCTTCTTTCCTTAATCTTGATCATTACCTTGAAGGAAACATCCAGATCAAGAGGTCCGCACTTCTTCCTTTAGATTCCTCGGTGTAATGGCTTTGAGAACGGCTGATTTTATTAGCTGTGATCGGCTCACCCACTCTGAAAATTACCAATTGAGTTTCTTCAGACCTGGGCAGGGATTCAAACCCGCAGTAGGTCACGTTGTGTGTTTAAACTTTGTCACCTAAGCGCATCACGTCCACTAATCTAATGATAAATTAATCAAGATTTCAAACTGACCTGCTATTTTAGCAGTTTTACCACAAGACTGCTGACAAGGGAGCTTTAAGAAGCTCTGCCTTCTTCCGTCAAGGAGCGGGCCTTACTGTAGTTACCTCACAGCTGAGACAACATGATTGAACCTTTTCTTTTTGAGACAATTAACACGATAAATTACCTTAATGCTCACGTCAGGCTGTTTTACAACTTCCTCACAGCCTCATTGTCTTTTCCCTTCGGTTCTTGTCAACACACACCCATAAGCAGGCGACGTCTTGTATGTTATGTCCATGTGACGGTGAGAGGACAGGGGAAGGAGAGAAGAAGAAATCAATAGGGAGCCAAATTGGAGAAATTCTCCCCATTACTCTCTCTGTCTCCCATTCCACACACTGCATCACCAATACCGCTCTGGTCCCAGCTCATCCTCTCCAGACACACACTCACTGACAGGACGTGCACACAAACGGGCGGTTTGCATTGATATGTTGTCTCTTTTCTTGTACTGTGATTGTTTTGGGGTTTTTAAGGACATAACATCATGATTTATTTTTACCATCGCTCTCTCTTTCTCTCCAACAGACATCAATTGAGTTCCAATCCATTGTAAAGCCACAATGATGCGGTTCACACAGAGGTTTATGACTTAAGCTTGTCCACACACACTCACCCACAGCAGTTCCACTCCATCAGTCAGCCAGAACAATTCTGAAGCTCATCAATTTCAATCAGGAAAGATCTTCAGCATCAAATCTAATATATTATGTGCGCTCGATAATGCAGAGACTCCAACTTGGCATTAACACAGACCTAGTGATACTGATGCAGTAATTTCGAATATAGTGTGTACACAGACAGTACAAAGGTAGGAAGTCATCACCGAATAAACAGGGCTAGATGCGTCAATAGAAATTGAAATTAAAACCAATCATGAATTCCCAAAATGGTAGCTGTGGGGTAAAGTGTGACAAGTGTTTGGGGGTAAGGTGTGCCAGCAGCTAGACTAATAGTGATAGTGGGCTCATAAACACTACTTTATTAGTCATCACACAGGGGCATGATGAAAAGAAAATGAAGACACTGGGTTCCCATTCATTCATTTAATTTCCTTCAGCACACAGTTGTTAAAGGGGATGCAAAATTTACTTTACAAGTTTTTTGAACATAAATGCTTTTTTTATATCCCCATTTTAAAATGCCCTTTCTCAAATCAGGCTCTTCTGAGATTTCTGTCAGAATGACGTAGTTCTGCACAAGCCCCTCCCACGATAGTTACCTTAGATCTGCCCTGGGTGAGCTGTCATCAGTCCACCGTTGTGTCAACTCCGGTGCAGGGGAAGACACAGTGTCTCCCATTGAGTTGCTGAAGATGTAGAGGATTCACATTACTTTCATTTTGAAGGGAATGCCGCGTTTCCGACCCTGTTTCCGTTTCCTAAATGTGTCTACTGTATGTTGGCTCAACTCATTCGTGATCCGGCTTCATCTACAGAAGAACTGCGCTTAAGCGTTTTTATGCGTTTTTATATCAGGAGACCTCATTAGCATTTAAAGCAACAAGAACTAGAATGGCTTGATGAAAACAGAGCTGATTTTTTTATACTACCACTGAGAAATTTTAACCCAAGTATGACTTTTCATTAAGACCCTAAAGAATCATATCAGGCTTGTGAAAAATGGCCATCCAATGACCCCTTTAAGGTTGTACCTCTCACAAAAACTCCTTCAAATAAAGCATATTAAATACAGTTTAATTGAGAATTTAAATATGAATTTGAAAATTTTATTGTCAAACTTGTACCCGTTTTATCCCTAATTGTTTCCACGGTGAGTAGAATCTGGTTTTCATTTACTCAACCAAATCTCTTGAGAAAATGTCCTTTTTTTAATATTTGGCAAACTGGTAGCAATTCATATTAATATTTATGATCAGATTAGCATTAAAACTAATACAGTACATAAAAATACATAAATCGCGTTGACTTATTTAATTTGGCCTATGGGGCAACTTAAGTAATACTGGCACATCTTACCCCATTCTGCCCCTACACGCTGTTTGAGAGCAGCCACTTCCACTCATCCATCAAGGAAACTAATTGTGAAGAGACTGTAGCCATCTGCCCATCAGTTCAGCGTGAGGACAAGAAGAACAAAAGAGAAACAGAGAATGAATATTTAATTTAGATACTCCAGCAAACATGGTTAAAACATGTAAATACATTCACGTTTATTAAACAAAATATGTTTTGAATTTCACAAAAAAGACCAAGTTTTGCTCTATTCATGTTTTGTAATAAAGTATCTCATGAACAGAATCAACTTCTAGAGGAATGCTACATCACCTGTGCCGTTTGAAAAGGACTGCTTTACTGGGCTGCTATGGTTTGGA
>JAUCMU010000163.1:0-15963 GCA_032275025.1 Enteromius treurensis
GTCTTCTGCATTTCAGTACAGTAACTGCCAAACTGTTGCCATAGTTCATAGATCAGGTAACACTAGCAGAGTGTACTGTTATATTGACAACATAACTAAGCATTTAGTCTATCTTGTTTGTGAAGAATGACACAAGGACATCGGGCATGCAAGAAGATTTTACCCCCGCTGTTTGTCCAGAGCCAGTATAGTCTGTGATGTAGACCAGATTTTTTGGCCTGACCCAGAACAAAAAATGGAATGCTGAGGCAGAAGATTTAATTTTTACTTTTTATTTTTAAATTTTTTTTTTTAACAGTTGTACTGTGTGTAGTACAGGACTGAATAAAAATGTGGCAGTGTATACATTAGTTGTGTCTTTTGTGTTCATGTCAAAAAGTTTTTAAGGAGGAGAACCATAAGCAACATACCTGTTTTGGAAATATTGTTTTGAATTAACTGCACCAGTGTGTAAAACTATGTTGTAGTGTGTGTGTTTTTGAGGGCTTGTGTGTGTTGTCTGAGGGCAGAGTTTGGTTTTTCAGCAAAAGTGAATGGTTTTGAGGGTAGAGCTTCAGTTTGACCTGAAAATAGGATGTTTGGAAAATTGGGTGAGACGTTATCGATTTGTGTTTACTGTTGTGAGAATACGAGGCATAGTTTCAAGAATTGTGTTTAAGCAATCAAGAAAAACTGTAATAAACTTCCTTTTCTACTGTCCTAAAGCCTAAAGTTGAATTGTTTTCATAAAATTTTTATTGTCTGCAGAAAAACATCTTGCAGGTCAAGGGGGTTGAATAATTTAAATTTTAGCTGTATACCAATCTGTCCTGGGATGTGTTACAATGTGTTAGTTTGGAGAAATTTACTCATGAAATGTTCCTTTGTAACTACATACCTACAGACAACATTATATAGAAAAAGAGAGAGAGAGGGGAACCATGAGAAAGTTTTCTCTGAGATCTCTAGTCTGTGAATTTTTGGACGGTAAGGATTTTACTTTAACAAGGGATTCTTTCAACTGTGAAGAAAAGTGTGAGAATTCCCTGCAAACAAAAATGCATAGAGCAAACAAGCAAAGAAATGTAAGGTATGATAAATGAAAGGTCCATGTGAAAGGTAAATAGCACCGTTCCGGGACGGATTTGGTGTTCTGTTTAAAGGTCTGGGCACCAAGACACACCACAGTCTCCAGGAACATCTGCTGCAGGTAATCTTCAAGGGTAATCTTAGACAGAAAAATGATGCAAGATTCATTTCTGTGGTTACTTTAATACAATCTTTTTTCCCCTTTCAAACTGTTTTATGTTTGAATCTCTTTGAAGTTTGACAGTGGGTAGAAAAATAACTGTATCGCCTTCTATTGAGTCTGCTATATTATTTTCAGAGGTTGACCATGTTTCGTCTGTGTTTCTCACTCTTCCTCTGTTTGGTTTGGCTTGGACTGCTCTGCCTCTCGGGTAAGAAAAGCTGACAATTTGGGCATACATCACATTTAAAAATTTGGAGTCGGCTGATTTTTTATGTATAGGCCGATATTATTATCTTATGTTCACAAATTCTTCATTTATTTAATCAGAATTACAGTAAAAAAAGCGAAACTAAGAAATGTTACAATTACAAATCATTACTCTAGTCTTCAGTATCACATGGTCCTTCTGAAATCATTTTAATAGACTGAAACATCTCCTACTATTATCTGTGTTGAAAGAGTTCTTTTTTTAAAACTTTTTTTGCTTAATATTTTTGAGGAAAGTATGACACAAATTTTTCAGTATTTATTTATAAATGAAAAGTATATTTCTAACAATGTAAAAGTCTTTACCGCCACTTTTCCTTTTCAATAATAATGTATTTATATTTATATTCACCTCTCGCCATTACTCACCTTGTGTCTCTGTTATGATTATAACTTCTAGAAATCTGCATTTATGCATATTATAAGGGTATTCTTAAGACTTTATAATATGACCATAATCATAAAACAAGTTATAATGCAGTATTGTGGTTATAACTTTAAGAAAATGTGATTATTTACAGTACAATTTATTCAGTGTTATAATGGAATATACTGTAGTTCCCATAGTTATAATTTAATTGTGAAATCTTAACATCTGCACAATATATTACTAACTATAGAGTGGTAATGGGTGGTTATTCATATTTGGTTTTTCAATTTTGAGCTAGTTTAAGATCACAGATAACCCTTTTGCATCTAAACAATGCAATATGGTTTTGCTGATATTAAAATAAAATCATTTCTGTTATGTACGGTAAAGGTTAAAAAAAGAAGAAAGCATTTCTGAAATGTTGTTTTTGCTCTCAAGAGCTGTTACATTCAGGTCAAGATTTTTTTTGTTTTTTCTTTTTCTTTTCTGTAATAGCTATTGTGAACAAAGATAGCAATAATTTTGTTAAAACAGCTGTAGGCTACCAGAGTTGAGGCACTTTTTAGCTGAAATGTTCTGGCTTTGTCAAACATGGCGAAACTTTTGAAGGAAAACAGGAGCATACAATAGCTCAACTGTTCCTCTCAAACACTGGATGCTTACAGAAAACGACAGCTCTCCTTTTTCAAAAAAACGTGTGTGTCCGCACACATCTGTGTATGCATGTGCGCAAGTTTAACAGTCACCGCCGTGAATACGGAATCTGTAACGTACAAAGATAACAGAGGAATGGAAGATATCCTTGATATTAAATCAAGACCTTAAAGGGATAGTTCACCCAAAAATGAAAATTTGATGTTTATTAGCTTACCTCAAGGGCAATCAAGATGTAGGTGACTTTGTTTCTTCAGCAGAACACAAACGAAGATTTTTAACTTTAACCGTGGCATTCTGGTAGTCATATAATGGAAGTGAATGGGCTCCAGACCTTGCCCCAGACCTTTCAAAGTAAAAAAAACATGCACACACAAATCCAAATTACACCCTGCGGCTTGTGACGATACATTGATGTCTTAAGACACGAAACGATAGATACCTCTGATAGACAACCATGTCCAAACCGTCTGTGGTTCGCGCTTTAGCGTAGATTACGCAAACCCCGGAAGTGATCTGTTGTGAACTCGTGCTTTGAATACGCAAACGGCGAATACGCAAGCGTGCGAACGCCGGAAGTGATCTGTTGTGAATAGCGTTTTGCGTATCCTACACAAAAGCATGAGGCCGAGACGGTTTGGACATGGTTGTCTATCAGAGGTAAAAAATTATATAAATACTGTTTCGTTTCTCACAAAAAACGATCGTTTCATGTCTTAAGACATCAATGTATCGTCACGAGCCACAGGGTGTAATCTGGATTTGTGTGTGCATGTTTTTTTTTTACTTTGAAAAGTCTGGTGCCCATCCACTTCCATTAAATGACTACCAGACTGCCACAGTTAAAGTTAAAAATCTTCGTTTGTGTTCTGCTGAGGAAACAAAGTCACCTACATCTTGGATGGGTAAGCAAATAAACGTCAAATTTTCATTTTTGGGTGAACTATCCCTTTAAAACATGTTCACAGAGGACTTGGAATCTTTTGAGAAGAAAATAGGGACAGCATGCAATGTGTTTTTTCCTGGTTTTGGCCTGCAGGAATCGTATAGCATGCTACATAAATATGGATTGTTGATTGCCAAAGAGGAAGCAGAAAAAGTGGACACACTTCGGTACACCTGGGAGAAACTGCTTTCCCGTAGCACAGAGGTGCAGAATGAACTGGTGTCCCTTCAACCAAACTTCAGAGGGGAACTCATCAGAAACGTTGAGATCTTTGTTGAGGACTGCCAACACTTCTACCACGACTATGACAGGGTGAGTCCTGAGGGGCAGGTAAACTCTATTCATGCATTTCTTTCACTTTGAGATGTTCCCTCGGGCAATTACAGCTACAAGCCCAAACACAGTTGTTTTCCTGCATTTATATTCCTGTGGGTGTTCTGTAACATAAAATGCCAGAAATCAAAACATACAAAAATCAAAGTGATTCTTTGAAGCTTCCACTGCACAGGAAAAACAAAGTGGTTGTTTATCATAAATTAACAATATCTGCATATGTTTTTCTGTTTTTGCGCACTAAAAATTCTCAGGATGGTCCCATGGTGGTTGGATTGGCTCCCCAAGATGCCAGTGACAGGCTTATTATGTTTCAGGTAGAGTATCCTGTAATTTACCATGCCTGTTTTCATAAACATAAACATAACTCGATTTTTTACAGAATGTTGTTTATATGTTTTGTTGATGTAGATATAAATTATTTCTTGCTTGAAGTTATTTACTAAAATGGTTCGGTGTTCCACAGAATCGCTTTGACAATCTATTCCGCAAGTACATCACATACACAGGTGGGGAGGAGCTCTTTGGCCTACCTGTTACCCAGCATCCTCAGTTGCTTGAGATCAGGAAACAGTTGACACTTCTCCAAAAGCTCTACGGACTTTACAACAGTGTTATCGACACAGTCAATGGCTACTATGACATTTCATGGGCTGACATCAATATTGACAAAATCAACAATGAACTACTTGAGTTTCAGTCGAGGTGAGAAGGTTACAGAAGTCAAACTAAATTTCTGAATATCCACTCTCTGGCAGTAATATTATAAGACTTACATTGAAAAGCATGAAAGCACCAGGGGATTTCAATTGTGCCGCTCTGTTCTGGGTAATCACAGAAGCCTCTCAGAGAATAGAATCATTCTCCATGCCTGTCAAGGACTGAAATGAAAGTTAGCTGTGTTGGAGCAAGTACAAGAGTAACACAATAATCTTTTCAAAATAATAGAACGAATAAAGAATTTTCATTTTGATTCAATTTAGAGTAAACTCAAGTTCAGTACAACAGGAATGAACTTTTTTCTGTCATTTCCTGCCAGCAAGATTTACTTTATATAGCATTATAGTGGACAAAATTTTACAAATCACAAATAAAGCAGGCACAACAATGAACTTGCAACCTCACAACCAGTGCAATATTTGGCATATGCATCAAACTAATGATTTTTTTTTTTTTTTCTGCTTTATTTTGTTTTGCAGGTGCCGTAAGCTGCCACGGGCCCTTAAAGAGTGGCAGGCATTTCTGGACCTCAAAAAAACTATTGACGACTTTAGCGAGTGCTGCCCCCTGTTGGATCTAATGACTAACAAAGCAATGATGACTCGTCACTGGAAGAGGATTACTGAGGTTACAGGTCACACATTTGAGGTTGAAACCGATCACTTCAAGCTCCGCAACATCATGGAAGCCCCACTGCTAAAGTACAAAGAAGAAATTGAGGTCAGAATTTAATTTAATAGATACTTATAGATAAATTGGATCATATTTTGGCCTTAAAGGGTTATTCCACCACAAAATTAAAATTTTGCCATTAATCACTTACCCCTATGTCGTTCCAATCCCGAAAAACTTTGTTCGTCCTCAGAACACAATTTAAAAAATTTTGGATGAAAACCGGGAGACTATCTCATTGACTGCCAAGTAATGAACACTGTCAAGGTCCAGAAAAAACATGAAAGACATTGTTAGAATAATCCACCTGCCATCAGTGGTTCTATGGTAACGTTATGAAGTGACAAGAATTCTTGTACACATATGTTACAGCTGATACAGAACTGCATGAGCTATTTGCATGTAGTAAATATTCTTCAAAATGGCGCTGCGGTGACACAGAGAGATACAGAGTAAACATTTGTTTTACGGGTTTGTAACCACTGGGGTAAGTGATTAATGACAACATTTTAATTTTGGCTGGGAGTAACCCTTTATTTTATTTTGCAAAATTGTATTATAACTGTAACAACCCATTGGTGCAGGACATCTGTATTAGTGCTGTGAAGGAGCGTGACATTGAGCAGAAACTCAAGCAAGTAATTGCAGAATGGGACAACAAGACCTTTACTTTTGCTCACTTTAAGACCAGAGGTGAGCTCCTTCTGAGAGGCGACAGCACATCGGAGATCATTACTAACATGGAGGATAGCTTGATGATGCTTGGCTCACTTATGAGCAACAGGTGAGCCGTTAGACCAACATTTAATTTCTTTGGAAAATCATACTATCAATGCAGCAGTAGTTTAGTAACATTCTATGGCTATGAAAATATCCACAGCATTTTCATATTAGTTTGTTAGGTTGCACTTTATTTGAAATTACACTTTAGACTTTCTGCTAACTATAAATAACTTTGCCACTACATGTCAACTACAAGTCTTTGCAGTATTAGTAGACTGTCTGGGTAATATCTAATAACACTTTAGTAATTTTGCAAGTACATGTCAGCTTATTCTATTAATATTAACTGTAACCCTATCCTCTACAGTCTACTAATAATTCTCATAACGATGTGAGCACAAAGTTAGTTAATACAATATTAGGACTATTGTAATAAAGTGTATCATTATTGACAGTGATTTTTGCAAATTTACTGTATTGTGGCATTTAAATGTATATGTTGTGGAAAAATGGAATTAATCATTTTGCATATACTTGTATACCTTTTGTCTCTCTATAGATACAACACACCATTCAAAGCTCAGATCCAGAAGTGGGTTCAGAACCTCTCCAACACAACAGATATCATTGAGAACTGGATGACCGTACAGAACCTCTGGATTTACCTTGAGGCTGTTTTTGTGGGTGGAGACATAGCCAAACAGTTGCCAAAGGTAAATTAGTAATTTGATGTCACTCCCAAACATTGACGCCTAGTTTTTAGTCATTATAGGAAGTAAAGAAACAATGAAAATGAATATTCTTCAGTTTTCTGCATATTTAAATGTGTTTATTTAATCAGTCTTATATGCCCTTGTTTTACATTTTATTGAATGTTTAACATAATTATATGAATTTTACAATATGACGTGTTTTTACCCAAAAGAGAAAAACCTAAACTTATTTCCGGTAACACTTTAGAATAGGGAACACTTATTAACTATTAATTATGTTTAGGTATTGGGTAGGATTATGGATGTACTGTACTGTAGAATAAGGTCATGTAGAATAAGGCATTAATATATGCTTAATTACTACTAATATTTGGCTAATATTCTAGTAATATGCATCCTGATAAGGAACTGGTAAAGATACCTTAAAATTAAGTTTTACAAAATGTTCTGATGTTGAAATATTATGTTATGTTCTTATGTTTTTGCATTACAGTAATAAATTTTTTTTTAATTACATTTTTTAAACCTTTATTTTTACCTCAATGCTGTTTGTCACATGCCACATGTGTTTTTTTTGTTGTTGTTTTTTTGCAGTTTTGAAAAATTCTATATTTAATGTGAAATCGTATTGACACAGTCATATTAATATTTCTGTTTTAGGAGGCAAAAAGGTTCTCCAACATTGATAAATCCTGGGTGAAAATAATGACTCGAGCTCATGAGATGCCTAATGTAGTCCAGTCGTGTGTTGGAGATGAGACTATGGGTCAGCTGCTGCCTCACCTGCTGGAACAGTTAGAGATGTGCCAAAAATCCCTGACAGGGTATGTCACGCAATTGTTATCAGTCAAGTCCTCATATCAGGATTCAGCATTTTCTATAGCTAGATGCACCTGGGAGCTAGGTTGAGGGAAAATAAAATCTGTGGTAAAAAAAACTTTGTATGACACTTTTTTTTATTATAAATTTGATATTTTTCATTTGCATTGTTTTTTTTAGGTTGAGTACAGTTCTTCATAGCACAGCTGATTTAAGCCATTTCTTTTTCTGCTTTACAGGTATCTGGAGAAGAAGCGATTGCTCTTTCCACGTTTCTTCTTTGTGTCAGATCCTGCCCTGCTGGAGATTTTAGGCCAAGCGTCTGACTCACACACCATCCAGGCTCACCTACTCAACATCTTTGACAACATCAAATGTGTCCGCTTCCATGAAAAGGTGATCATTCATTTAAATGAGCAAATATAATGTAATATCTGCTTTTGCATATTCATTCAACTTTTCCCAACAAATTGCTTTTAAGATGTATGATAAGATTCTGGCAATATCATCAAGAGAAGGGGAGACAGTTGAGCTGGACAGACCCGTCATGGCAGAGGGCAATGTGGAGGTCTGGCTTAATGCGCTACTGAAAGAATCCCAGAGGTCTTTGCACCTTGTCATCCGTCAAGCTGCACTTGCCATTCAAGACTCTGGCTTTGAGTTGATCGAGTTTTTGGACTCTTTTCCTGCACAGGTATACAAGATAGTGACAGTGAAAGCAAATTTTACTATGTATTATTCAACATGGTACAATAATGTATGTTAATTGGATGCTTTCTGTGGTTTAGGTTGGTTTATTGGGAATTCAGATGATCTGGACGAAAGATTCTGAGGATGCTTTGAGCAATGCCAGATATGACCGTAAGATCATGGCTAAAACCAACCATTTTTTTCTTGAGCTCCTTAACAATTTGATTGACATGACCACAAAGGACCTTGGAGCTGTTGAACGAACAAAGTATGAAACACTAATCACCATTCACGTACACCAGAGGGACATCTTTGATGATTTGGTGAGTGCCTTAATCCAGATTTTGTTAATCCAGTGTATATAGTGCATGCTATGATTGTTAAAATTGGTTAAAAAACAGACTTTTTTTTCTTCTTTTTGTTTTTTAAAGCTTTACAATATCCAAAGGCAGTTTAGCTAATGACAGAAACCCAAATGATTTGTTTATTAAGGTTATTTTTTAATATATATATATATATATATATATATATATATATATAATTTTTTTCATAATTTGGATATGTCAACTGGCAAGGCTGGACGTTTTATGACTTGGTGCCAAACAGTACTCAGGCAGTTTTAAGCATTTGTAGACATGTATTTGAGACAATTTAAAAAAAATAACACCCAGCAAAAAATAATGTCAGTGCAATGTCTGTTCTTGTCACACAGTGTCGATTGCACATCAAAAGTCCCACAGACTTTGAATGGCTGAAGCAATGTCGCTTTTACTTTAATGAAGACTCGGATAAGATGATAATCAACATCACAGATGTGGGTTTCGTGTACCAGAATGAGTTTCTAGGCTGTACAGACAGGCTGGTCATCACTCCTCTCACTGACAGGTGCTTCTGGCAATTGCAAACTTGTTTGCCTCTATTTTCTCACTGTGGGGCCATTTATGTATAATTACAAGGCAGATGTGATTTCGTGATATGATAATAACACTTTATTTTATGGTGTCGTTGTTACATGTTGTGTACAAATGTGTACATACTATTATAATAGCAATAACCGTTACACTTTGATAGTCCATTTAGCCATTCTACTTACTAGAAGTAACTTTGTAACTACATGTCTCATTAATTCACAATTATGTGTCCACTAACTCTCAGAGTAGACCGTTAGGGGTAGGTTTAGGGTTAGTAGAGTAAGTTAAGTATGTAGTGGACTCATCAAAATAAAGTGTTTGACGATATTAAGCAGACAGTCTGCTAGTACTCTAATTACTGCTAGTTGACATGTAGTTGCAAAGTAACTTACTGTAAGTAGAATATCTATAGTGGACTATCGAAATAAAGTGTTATCACAATAACTTATGCAGGATTACATGCAAGTAACCCTAAGCCAAACCAAGCATCCAAGTGCATGATTTTAATAAATTTTTCTCAGTACTTAAACGTATAATTACACTGTAACAAGGACACCTTCAAATTAAGCGTAACTGTGATTTCTTATAGATCATACACTTCTGCCCAGAACAAAATACAAAAGCCCAACAAACAGATGAGCATAAGAAAATGTTATTTATTTATGTATTTATTTACATTGCAAATGTTAGATTTGTTTAAGATTTGCATATATTCGTCTCTGCATCATTGCCAATACCTTTTCCAGATGCTACATTACTTTAGCTCAAGCTCTGGGAATGAGCATGGGTGGAGCCCCAGCTGGGCCGGCTGGAACAGGAAAAACAGAAACCACTAAGGACATGGGCCGCTGCCTGGGCAAATATGTGGTGGTATTTAACTGCTCTGATCAGATGGACTTCAGAGGCTTGGGCAGAATTTTCAAAGGTGCCACACATGTCCACTCAGTGCACATTATAAAAACATGCATTATAACTTTATTCTTACAATTTAGAAAATATCATATTCATCTAATAAAATAATAAATGTGTACATGCTTGTAAGCACATGTATTGTCATTCATTGTAACTCGTAAGCAATCATCTCTAATTCATTACCCATACGCAAGTAATATTCGGGTGATATGGTGTGTGAAATTAAACATGAATTACCTCATTTTATAAGAATGTTCGTACTGCATACCTTGAAGATAATGATTTTTCTTTTTTTTTTTTGTATTTCTAGGTCTTGCTCAGTCTGGCTCCTGGGGTTGTTTTGATGAGTTTAACCGTATTGACCTGCCAGTGCTTTCAGTAGCAGCTCAGCAAATCGCCATTGTACTCACCTGCAAGAAAGAACGGAGGAAGAACTTCATCTTTACGGATGGAGATAACGTGGAGATGAACCCAGAATTTGGAATCTTCCTCACCATGGTGGGCTGGTGTCTTTATGTCTTCTTTAAAATATCAAACATCTCACAAAGATTTACTACGAAGCAGGAACTAATAAATGGTATACATAAAAAGTATTGCAGTAGTTTGTACATTTCTTCACTGCAAACACATAATAGAACTGTGACTGCAAATCATCATTATTTATTTTTTTCAATTTTCTAATCCACAATGAGATAGCAGTGACATTACAGTTATATAGAGTTACTTATCGATATATCATTACTGCTTGTGAAAATCAGGGAAAAAATAAATAAATAAATAAATGAAGGTTTCAGATTTAAAGTTTCCACATGTTAACATAAACCTTAATACAAGCTATGTACAGTGTGTTGTTATTTTCAAAATTTATTTTTGTTTGTTTGTTTGTTTGTTTTGTTTTTTTCTCTACAGAATCCTGGATATGCAGGGAGGCAGGAACTTCCAGAGAATCTGAAAATTAACTTCCGCTCAGTGGCGATGATGGTTCCTGACAGACAGATAATTATCAGAGTGAAACTGGCAAGCTGTGGATTTATTGACAATATCGAACTAGCCAGGAAATTCTTCACTCTATACAAACTGTGCGAGGAGCAGCTCTCTAAACAGGTGATCATTAGTAGCAATGTACTATATAAATAATAATAAGATATTCACTGATCTCTGTCCTACTCATTGTGAACTAGATGAGCAAATAAGTAAACTTTTTGCTTAGGAACTTGAGACAATGACAGTATCCAGTTACCCAGAGCATAAACATGGTATTTTTTCTTGCTCCCAAATCTTTGACAAGTGTTTTAAACATGTCAGCCTTCATTCTTGAATAAACTTACATAATTATACATAACTTAATTGACATTTTGAATATGGTTGTGTTAGAGATGAAGTGTAAAAAGTACCATTGTAAGTTTCAAGAGTTCATGCTTCCTTATGATGACAATTTAGGCGTATTTGGCATGCTGTCCAGAGGGCAAAGCCCTAGCAAGGACTGAGCTCGGCGTCCGTCCGCTTGTCCCCCTGGTAGGAAGACGGGAATGAGGCGGAGAAGGGGTGGAGGGGGGATGCGTAACGAGATATGTAAGGGAAGAAGGCGAGCTTATTTAAGGGGAAGGTATATGGATTTGACTGGACGCGGACGGAATTAGGTTGATTAGGAAACAAGGTTCCAGCCGTGGCTAATCATGCATACGCGCTCCTCTCAAAACTTGTTTATCAAAATCATGTGTTGAAGGCAAGTTAGTAATAGATATATTCTCTTGCATTTTCAGCAATTTTAAGTAATTTTAGGCAATTATATGTATGGGTTTCTTTTTTCCTCTAAGGTCCACTATGACTTCGGTCTCCGCAATATTTTGTCCGTCCTGCGCACACTTGGAGCAGCAAAACGGGCCAATCCTAATGACACAGAGTCCACTATTGTCATGAGAGTTCTACGAGATATGAACCTGTCCAAACTGGTAAGAGTGCCAGCACACATACATAGTTTTTACATACTGGAACACATACTGCACCAAGAGGCCGAACAGTCAACAGTCAACTATGATCCTGCATCCAGAATTCCTTTCTGTCATAACAATGAAATGTGTCTCTGTCATTGAAGATTGATGAGGATGAGCCATTATTCTTGAGTTTGATTGAAGATCTTTTCCCTGGAATTCAGTTGGATAAAGCTGGATATCCTGATTTGGAGTCAGCCATAGACAAACAGGTTATTTGGTTGATAATTAAAAATTACACCAAAGTTTGAAAGTGGGAATCAAAATTTGGTCTTTTTTTTTTCCTATAAGGTGACAGAGGCTGGTCTTATCAATCACCCACCATGGAGGTTAAAGGTCATTCAGCTATATGAGACTCAAAGAGTCCGTCATGGGATGATGGCACTAGGACCCAGCGGAGCAGGAAAAACAACCTGCATTCATACTCTAATGAAGGCCATGACCGGTGAGAATTGGACATTAGGCACAGAAACCAGGCCGTTAACATTATTATTTCATTATTGATGTTTAATTAATTTGTGATTTTGATTGTGAAACAATATGTCTAGATTGTGGCCAACCTCACAGGGAGATGCGTATGAACCCGAAAGCTATAACTGCACCTCAAATGTTTGGTCGACTTGATGTGGCAACCAATGACTGGACTGATGGAATCTTCTCCACTCTTTGGAGGAAAACACTCAGATCAAAGAAAGGTATATCACCTATTTAAATCGGGGAATAGAATATGCATTAAGTTTTTTTCAACTATCAGATTATTCGTAAGTAAATTTAAAGTGTAAAACACTGAACATTCAAATTATTTATCAGACATGACATGTCTGGTCTGAAATGTCTTCTATTTTAGGGAGTAAATGTTTTAATATATGTGAGCAGAGCCCCTCAGGGCTTTTTTTTTCTGGTCAATTGTGCAAGAAAGCCGATGGTTTCCAAAGTGGTTAAAAAACCTCTCAAACAGGCAAGAGTGTACTATTCCCTCCCATTACATAAAAGGCAGTGAGATCTATAACACATGAAAGAGAATGGTTCATTTAAACGGGAAAAACATGCTGAAGCGTATCGACTAGGGTTTTCAAATCAATGAACAAGTGCAAACATCAAACAAGCCTTTAGACACTAATGGGCAAAGCGATCAGCCATAAGATGTCAAATGTCAATCATTGATCACAATGATTGATGGAAGCCATAACGTTATGCTTTTGTGTATCTGTATCTGTTACGTTTCTCATTTGTACTTCATATTTTGTTTATAGGGGAACACATATGGATTGTCCTTGATGGGCCAGTTGATGCTATATGGATCGAAAACTTAAACTCTGTCCTGGATGATAACCGCACACTGACTTTGGCCAATGGTGACCGCATTCCCATGGCCCCCAATTGCAAGATTGTGTTTGAGCCACACAACATCGATAACGCCTCCCCAGCCACAGTGTCCCGTAATGGGATGGTGTTTATGAGCTCTTCCGTCCTTAACTGGAGCCCTATTTTGGAGGTGGGTGATGAGGAACAAGAACATTATATTATAGCATATAGAATGTAATATATTACATATGATACATTATTCGATATAATGCACTTTTTGTGTACATAGATTTATTTACAGTCTACTTATATTTGAAAGCACTGTCCTGTAATTACATTTGCTAATCATTTATGTAGGCATATTACACCTTACATCGAACCCTTAAAAGCTGCCATGCCAAGCCTACCCCTAACCTGATCCATATCCTACCTCAGTTTCAGCAAAAGTATTTTGCAATTTAACATGAACACAATAGATACATTGTACTTAACAATATAATATTTTATAATTAAGTATTAATAATATGTTTAAATATATGTTATATAAAGTGGAACTGAAAATTTATTTACTCCATTATTATAATTTTTTTCTATGATATGAGATGTTTAGCATAATAAGCCATAATAAGTGAGTGTACAGCTCTAAGAAGAGGAAAAAAAAATATCATAAAATGGCCCACTGGAACATTATCATTCTATACCTATAGCTTTGTACGAGCAACAGACCAAAATTTAGGTTAACTCTGCTACAAAGTTCTGATACAATAATCTGATACCAAATTGACTAAAAGGCACCACAAGGAACACTCTAGTGCAGGCTTAAATTAGCCTACAATTGGCCTATAAATAATAATGTAATAATTAACTACTAAGTAATTAAATAAATTGAATCATGCATGTTTCAAACAAAATGAGTGTCAGCAGCTTAATTTATTGTTGAACTATTCTATTCTGTTTGACCTTAATGGTTAGTTTGACCAAAAATGTAAATTATTTCATCATTTTTGCACCCTCATGTCGATCCAAACCTATAAAGCTTTTGGGCATTGGTTTCATCATATGATTCGGTAATGCCTCTTTCAGAACTTATATTAAATCACTAGATTTTAATGTATTTTGAACCATCAAAGATTTAAGGGGAAATGGACTTTCAGTGGACAGACAAAAATCTACAAATATGTCCCTGCACATTTGCATCATAAAAGTGAAGAAAGACATCTGCAGAACCTGAAATTTAGAAACCAGTGGTTGTGCTATAGTTATTGCTTATATTCCACTCTGAATTAATGGAGTCTAAAATCCCCAAGGCATTTCTCTCTGTCTTTGTAACAGACTTCAAAGCGTTTAACTGTTCAGTGGATGAAGAGTAAATGAGGGAGAGCCAGAAAAAGACAGAGAAGAAGGACAAACTATTTTTGAGCTCTGAAGGATAATTCATTCAATTTTTGGGTCTATCTCCCACTATGTGTGTGTCCTTCCTGACAGGTTTTTAATTTGTGTGTTTGTGTGTGTGCTTTTAGGGCTGGCTGAAGAAACGTTCCCCTCAGGAAGGGATGGTCCTGAGGGAGCTCTTCTCCTCCTCTTTTCCTGAGCTCTATCGGTTCAGCGTACAATCTTTGCAGTATAAAATGGACATGCTGGAGGCCTTCATCATCATGCAGTGCATAAACATGCTGCAAGGACTCATTCAGCCCAAGGTTGTTATACAAAAGCTATAGTCCTCATTAACCCAGATTTTGCAACAATGAAAGACTGCCTACTAACTGGTCAATCAAAAATAAGGGATTTAAACTTCAATTTCTATTATTAAAGAACCAAGATGTGGATTATTGCACACAGTATATGCCAGGGGTCACCAACTAGCAAACGTCTAGGTTACGAACGTAACCCACGTTCCCTGAAGGAGGGAACAGAGACGTTACATAGGGAACTCGATGAGAGACCGATCGTCTTCGAGTCATTTGGAAAAAGCCAATGACAATTGGCGTGCAATAATCACAGCCAGGTGCATCTCATCACAGCTGGGCCGAAATCTAGGCACTCTTCCTCGACGGAGAAGGCATGAAGATCCCCGACCCTCTTGATAGAGGCCAAAGCTGGCAGGAGTGCTATCTTTCATGACAGGTGTTTCAACTCGACTGAAGCTAAGGGCTCAAAAGGAGCTTGTCGCAGGCCCGTCAGGGCGACGACAAGGTCCCAAGAGGGTTCCGAGGGCGGTCTCGGGGGATTAACCCGACTCACAGCGTGAGTATAAGAGAGCGCGGCTGGATTGCACATGCAGGTTTTCGCTGAGGAGCGGAGTCGGCATCACCGCGACCCAGGTTTGTGGCGGAAAAATGTAACGTCTCCGTTCCCTCCTTCAGGGAACGTGGGTTACGTTCGTAACCTACATTACCCTTTCAGTCAAATCACTTTGACGTTACATATGGGAACACACATGGAACAGGCCACGAACCTGAGGCCGCGTTACGCGGAGACACTGGTGCTGACAGGCGGCGAGCGTGTCAGCAGGAGAGTCTGCACGTAACCTACCCAACACCCTGAGGGCCCCCCTGGGCCCTGTTGGGATGCCAGCTTCTGTGTTTTGAATCCTTTGTTTAAAAAGTTAAAGCATGTGTTGGGGGGGCGAAGACATGAAAGAAATTTCTAACATGGAATTTTTTCAAGGAATGCACTATATCGATAGATATGGATATAAGTGAGGGG
>JAUCMU010000164.1:0-40255 GCA_032275025.1 Enteromius treurensis
CCTAATCAAACGCACCTGAACCAGCTAATTAAGATGTTCAGGATTACTTGTAAGCTACAGGCAGGTGAGATTAATCATGGTTGGAGCAAAACTGCAGGACAGTGGACCTCCAGGACCAGGATTGAGAAGCCCTGACGTATACCATTACACCCCTAGTAGTAACAGATTTTTTTATTTTGTTAGTGTCTGGTTACTAGTGTAAATTTCTTTTTTACATTTAGGTAGTTAACAAAACAATGCACTTAATTCCAAAACAAATATTTCAATTAACCAAAAAATTGTAATAGTTTTTTTTAATTTAATCACTTAACTGGCAAGCAAAATGACCAACAAAAAAAAAGATGCTTTCTGTGAAATTGATCAAAATGAAGTGAGTTAATCACTCAATTAAGAACAAATATCTGCCAATGGGCTCAGAAATATCAAAATAATTTAAAACAAGGAAAACAAATTTGAATACTCCGTTGACAGATGTTGGTTAATATTTTAAGTACAGACTCAAACTGAATTTAGTTCGATTTCAAATAAGACTTGCATTTCTAATGAATAGATCTTGGTTCTTAGGATGTTTATTTGTATTGGAAAATGTAATAAAATGTACAATGCATGCAACATTTAAGGCCAGGATATTATGAATTTCGTTTTCTAGAACAGCAGAAGAAGTAGAGTTGCAGATATGAAGAAATACACTGACCAGTTACCAAAACCACAGTCCATGACAGCCTCTAACAGAGCCATCTCCTCCTGCGCAGTCCAGCCAGGCTCTAACACAGGAAAATCTGATGTCTAGAAGAAAATAGAACAAATTTCATTTATGAGCACAATATTGGACAGGATACAAGTTGTGGAGTACATAAAAAAACTTTAAAAATGTTACCCAAGTAAACTGTTTTTTTAAAGATATGTAAATAACTAACAATATTTCAATTTTGCACATTTATGGATTAAGCAATGCTTAAAACCAGAACCAAAACCTAAATTTCACTATTTAGTCTGCATATAAAACACACTTTGCTTGTAAGCCTTTTATATTCAGTGTATTCATTTAATTTACCATGATTTCATACTTGTGGTCACTCTGGTGCTTTTTATACTCATATCCTCTAGTGAAGCACTGCAACAGAGAGATTAAATCATGTAGTACACATTAAATTAACAGTGACAGTATATGTTTTATGCAGTTAGAGAGTACTAACCTGCAGACACAAGAGGAAAGGTGATGGTCCACATTCAGCACATTTAATATAAGGCTCCACTAGATATGAGGAACATCCTCGACAGGGAGGCTTATCGAAAGGATCATCTGAAGGGACATAGAGGTTTATTTACAAGAGTTATTTCAACAGACATATATCTTTTACCAAAACATGCTAAAAGATTCCAGCTTCATATGACAGTTATGACAGAACCATTTTAATGAATTTGGCTTATTAAAATATATCACAATAGTCAAGTCATCTGCCCATCTTACAGAGCCGTGAGAAGCTGCGCGTTGGATAGATGACATATATCAATCCAATTTTTCTGTTAAAGCTCGAGGGGTTGCTATTCTAATACGAAAAGATGTGCAATTCAAACTTAAAACATTAAAGTCGGACAAAAAAAGGTTGGTACATTATATTATCAGGCACAATACATTCTGTTCCTATTACATTAGTGAATGTTTATGCCCCAAACTATGACTACCCAGATTTTTTCAAGAAAGTGTTTGATCTTATTCCTAACTTGTCTCAAACTAATCTAATTGTAGGGGGGACTTTAAATGTGTCCTTGATGCGTACTTGGATAGATCATATTCTAAGAGGGCTTCTCAGTCTAATTCAGTCAGGAATTTTTTTAATGCATTTATAAATAACTCTAATTGAGTGGATATATGGAGACTTCTTCATCCTACAGAGAGAGATTACACCTTCCACTCACAGGTTCATAATGTTTACACACGCATTGATTACTTTTTGGTAAAAAATAAATTAATTTCCAGTGTCATAGATAATAAGATTTATGATATACTAATCTCGGATCATGCTCCCATCAAAATTGAACTTGTCCTTAACAATTTAACTCCATGTGGAGAATGGATCTTAGACATGTCAATGATCCTAAATTTTATGATTACATGCTTATAGAATTGGAGATATTTTTTGAGAATAATGATACCCCTGAAGTTTCACCAGGATTACTCTGGGAAACATTGAAAGTCTTTTTAAGAGGATGTGTTATCTCTTATCAGGGTTCCGGGGGTCCGTTCTTTGTATGTCCCTAACTAGGGTTAGCTGGATTAGATTGTTGTGGATTTGTCCTGATCTTGGATTGTTTCGTTCTTCGACGCTCATCCGGGACTTGCTGTCATAGCAACAGGTCTGTGAGCTTAAACCTGCTCGGGAGGACTTTAGGCTCTGCTCCTGGCAGCTTATGATTGGTTGAAATGGCGAGGTCACATCTGGTTGGTTAGAGAGCACGACTGATCATTCACACACAATATATATATATATATATATATATATATAATATAAATAAAATAACATATCAAGGAAAAAAATATGTAACATGGGCAGCACTAACACATTTAATTTGTTTACTTTTTGCCAGCCCTCTCTCCTGGCTTTTGCAGCATTTGCTGTATTTCCTGGTGTCTTTATTAAAGTTTGCAATTTACAACGGCGACGGCCACCAAAAAAGAGAACCTAAAACTATGAGATTAAAGTTGTAATATTTAGAGAATAAAATCTTTAAAGAATAAAGAGCACCTGGAGATATTCTTTGCTTTTAAAATCTGGCAGTTTATAGTGAAATACAAACAATATGTATATTATAACATGGCATTTATATTAAAGCCTGACATATAGATGAAATGGCTTTAGTTCAAGCGGCAGTGTAAGTCAATAATTTCCCCGATTACAGTGAGACTTCATAATAAATTAGTCTATTGCCTGTTTTCCCATGCCTTCTAATTTTCCTCACTTTTACATCTTGCTATACACTTCAAACAAAGAGGAAAAACACATTGATTTGAAAGCTTTATATCAAAAGCAACAAAGCAGAACATAATTGCGATGGATGGGTGTCTGACATGATACAAATAATGAATATATATAATACAGCGATCTGATCAGTAAAAAGCTTGAACAACACATTATTGTAAGAGACAATATAAAACTGAAAGCTGAGACTTTGTTTAAAAAGTTCTAAAGGGACAAATCTTATTGCTTTTGAATTAGCAATAAGAGTTAGGGAAACAAATTCATCAATTAGATAAGAAAAATTTGCATAATCCCTCATTAGAAACATACAAAAACAATTCTACAGTTAAGATATGAATACAATAAAATTGTTTCAGACAAACTGAGTAAATAATTTATTTTCATTAAACAGAAATATTTTGAATTTGGGGATAAGCCACCTAACTTCTTGCAATACAGTTACAGAAATTAGAAAATGATAAGACAATTCATAAGATTAAGACAAAACATGGAACTCAGTGTACCTCATCTAAAGATATAAATAACTGCTTCAAGGAATTCTATTCAAATTTATATTCCTCTGACCCTTATATTGACCTACAAGCTATGGATACATTTCTAAACAAATGTAATCGTCCCTCCCTTACCCAGGATGAGTGTGATTCCCTCAATAAAGACATCTCTTTAGACTAACTAAAAAGTACAATTAATTACAATTACAATTAATTCTAAAGTGTGGTAACACTCCAGGTCTGGATAGCTAGCCCTCTGAGCTATATAAAAAATTAACTGTATACTTTCCCCTTTATCTCCTCAAAACACTGCAGTGCTTTAGTGATTGGATTACCACCAACATTTAATGAAGCAGTCATAACTGTTATTCCAAAAAAAGTAAAAAAATAAATATACAGAGGAGGTGGGAGGATATAGACCAATGTCTCTCCTTAATGTAGATCAGAAGATATTGTCAAAAACTCTTGCAAGGGGTGGGCGATATCTCGATATTTAAAATATATTGAGATATTTTTTAAACTCTATATGAATTTCGACATATTGTATATATCGATATAATGTTTATATTTAATTTTCGCCACTTTGCCTGTCTCTGTGCTGTGCTCGCCCCTGCCTCCTTGCTTTTGTTCCCCCTCCTCTCGCCTGTCGTCTCATTCAACGTGGCGGCGCCCGCGCCAGCATGGAGGCTATTAGGGTTGGGTACAGAAAACCGGTACTTAAGTAACCGGTCTGTACCGAAAAGAATCAAAACGCGGATCTTGGTGCGAGTGCACCACTGATGCTGGCGGGTGCGGTAAATCATTTCCGCCAGAGGAAAACAGATCTACATGCGAAGACACAGGAGCCTGCGAGCTCATTTCAAACCCTGCACGTGCATAATATATCAATAAAGAGTATTGAATGCGCAAGTGTCATTAGTTATTCCCCTTTTCCAGAAGTCAGTATTGGATGCCTGTTATAAGATGATTCATTCACTTGACTTGAGAGACATGGCATTGGATCATATGTTAGTTATTGTTTGATAAGCTTATTTTATTTTTTTATTATTTTGTCTTTATTTAATGTAATTTAATGTATTGTTCATAGAGTAAATCTTTTTCAGATACTTTATTAATAGACTTTTTTTTAACCTTTCATGCAATTTCATGATAAATCGTTCACGTGAACAGATGTACAGTTTCATATTTATTTGCATCTTGAAATGAATCGTTCTGTATCCCTCTGTGTTGTTTTTGTTGGTTCTGTTTGGAAGATAACTAAGCCTTTAAATTTCCTTTGTAATAGATATGATTATAAATCAAGAACAAGACATTCACAGCTGTATTTATAAACTGCTTACTAATGACTATTAATGTTGGAACAGGGCTTTATAAAGGATGAACCGACGGTTTTCTAATGCTTAATTTATGATTCATAGTGTGCAGTTATTATAAAGTGTTACCATCTTTATTTAAAGTATTGATTTGGCACCACTTCTTGAATGGAATTAGTGAAATTAACTTTTTGAAGATATTGTAATTCTAATTAGACTGTAAGCTCAGAAGATAAAATAACCTATACTCCTCCAGGAGGGGGGTTAACATCTTCTGAAGCAGATCGATAGGTTTTTAAAAACTATCTAAAACATTAATTTTTTTTTCTTTTCTTTTTTTTTCAGTTTTTTATAATTTCTGGCAACTGTTGTATGTGCATTGAGAGAGTCGAGTTCCGGCTCCTTGGCTGACCTCTGACTTGACATATGGCCTAAGCGGCATTCGTTTTTATAGTGAAATCTTTTTTCTTTTTACACTTTTAATTTGTTACCAGCGTTTAGTATTGCTCTATCCTTGTTCATCTATTCTCTTCTAAGCTTACATTATGAACACTGCTTGCATCAGGGGTGGGGAACGTTGATAGAGGGACATTCAGCTCCAATCCTGAAAAACCCTGGAAAAAAAAAAAAACCTAACTGCATCCTAAAGACCTTGATTAGCTGGTTCATGCTCATACAGCTGTTGTCGGAAGTCAGTGATTTGAGTTATAATTTAAACAAATTAAATATTTTTGTTCCGAAAACCCATTGATCTGCTTGCAAAGACCTGTGTTAACCCCCGAGAGATGTTCCATCTTTCCATGACTGTGGGAACTCCTTCAACCATTATAATCACAAATACTTAAATTTCACAATTATAATTGTAATTTTATTTGTCTGTAAACATCTTGTTTTCTGGTTTTTCAGATGTCAGAGAATCTATTGCTGTTCTCTCCAGAACGGAAGGAGAAAGTGAGACAGTCAGTGTGTGAACGTGATCTGATCACATTCACACCTCCCACATACAAATAAAAGCACATCCACTCACTGTTTAGACGTGGATAATTTTATTTGTGTGTGTGTATATAATATATATATATATATATATATATATATATATTATATACACACACACATATTTGGTTTGTTCTTGAATTAGATGTCTTTGATTTATTTGAATTGTTGAATTAGGCTCTTTTGATACTAATTTGTTTGCTACTTTTTCTCCATAATGAGCATATTTAGCTAAAAATATATTTTCTAAGGTCAGAACTGCATAGAAATATTGTCTTTTTAACGTCAAAAGATTTTGTAAAAGAAAATTAAAAAAAAAAGAAAACACTATATACTATTCTGTGAATTTACTTGTTTTCCTTACTGCTATTGGTGAGTGACTGTTTTGAAATGACAGATGTGGTGGAGGTCACAGGGGTCATGGGGGAAGAAGATGTGCAATTAACATCATTGTTTGAAACTTCTCCATTACCATCTTCCTCTTGTCTTTCCTCAGCCTTCAACTGTTCTGTGTATCTGGGGGTTAAGCACGCATAGACCAACACACTGATCAGACTCTGAAGGCATTTATCAGTGCATAGGGAACTAGAACTTTTATTGGAATCGGGGTAAAGTGCTCATTTTTAAATACCTTGCATTATCAGCTTCTGCAAGATTCTTTTGTCTCAGTCTGAGTCGTTCCTCCTGTAGCTCCACACTGTGCTCGTATGTAGGGAAAAATATCTGCGTGAAGAACTGCTGCTTTTTCTGCATCCAGCTCTTCAGGTCTGTCTCTATGAATATACGGATATGAAATTATTCCACTATAGGTCACACAATTAGAGATGAAGAAATGTACTATTTGTGGAGAAAGTATAAAAAGTACTAATGTCAGTATAACTCAATACACTAATCTGAGACTATCTAGACCTGTAGTAATGTAGTTACTTTAAACATGATAAAGGAATAATCAGTATAGTGTAGTGGTTCTCAAGCTTTTCAATGCAAGGCCCTCTAGTTTTGTTTTCAAAATGTCCAGTTTCAGTGTAATTGTTAAAAAGGTGAATGTTCTTTAGAGGGAAGGAAGGAAATTAAGATTCTGTTATTAATTATTCACCCTAATGTCGTTCCAAACCCATAAGACTTTCGTTTATTTTCAGAACACAAATTAAGATTTTTGATGAGATCAGAGACCTATCTAACCCTCCATAGACAGAAACACAACTGAAATGATCCTGAAACTTACCTTCATTAAAAGTGAAGTTGATCCTCTGATGTCACATGGACGTTTTAACCAATGTTTTTACTTCGTATCTGGATAATTTCAGTTGTATTGCGGTCTATGGATGATTGGATGGCTCTCTGATTTCTTAATTTATGTTCCGAAGATGAACAAAGGTACTACAGGTTTTGTGTATTAGGGTGAGTAATTAATGACAAAATGTTCCTTTTTGGGTGAACTAACGCTTTAATCTTCTATTCTTTAAGAAATGAATTTCCTAAGTTTATGACTTGCTTTTTTTTTCCAATGCTTGTTTTGTGCCATTTAATCATTTAAAATCATCTTGAGCCTCCCTATGTTGAGGTCTCCTATTTGAGAAGCACTGATGCAGTAACAAGATTGACCATCAAGAATGAATTTATAAAGTCAAACCTTGAAAAGCAAGGACTGGACTTTGGATCCTCTCTGTCTCCTCAGACAGGTATGACTAAAACATTTCAAAAGATGAGAACGCATTAATGAAGACAGTCTGGTTAGATTTAAACTCAAGCTTGAGATAATGATCCACTTAATGTGAGACTTGACACAAAGTCTTTTGAGAAACATGGGAGAAAATACTAAAACGATTTTATTAAAGAAACCAGAATTTTTTTTTTTAATTATGTAACCATAATTCAGTAAGCAGGCACAGACCTGAAGTGAACTTAAAACAGTGTCTTCCTGATGACTTGCGTCAATCTGGCTTTCGGTGTCAGTTTGACAGTTGCCTTTCACCTCAGCACAGCCCAGCAACGCCTCAAAAAACTCCAGAAAGCTCATCTACAACCAAATTCATCCATCAAGTCGAATCAAAATATTATCCATATACCATCAGCTACTGACCTCCAACTCCAGGTTGCTGTAGGTTCCATCATAAATTGATGGATTATCCACCGAGAGGATCTCTAACACTTTTGACATGGTTAAGTCACTGTCATACAGATGGAAGTCCTGTGAACGGGACTATGTGTTAGTCATGTATGAATAAATCTTAGTAAATTGGAACTTGATCAGGGTAAAAGGTCTGTTACCTTAAGCATCAAGACAAATTGCCTTACAGTCAAGATTGAACTGGGTTTACACAGAGCCTGGTAAATTTCCCAGCATCTGTCGGAGTAGTTATATGCAACCGCAGCATGCACAGGATGACAGAACAGAGGCCCTAAAAATATGTGTTTATAAAATGCTGTTAAACAATTAACTGCGATTAATCACATCCAAAATAAAACTTGTCTACATAGTGTATATTTATAAAATGAATAGTTCACCCCCCCAAAAAAATTTAATTGCTATTTACTGGCCTTCCAAATCTGTATGAATTTCTTCGTTCTGCCAAACACAAGGTCAACATTGACTTCCATAGTAGAAAGAAAAATACTATGGAAGTTAATGGTGACCCAGAACAGCCTGGTTAACTTTTTTTCCCCCAAAATATTTTCCTTTTGTGTTCGTCAGAAAAAATAAATTTATAAAGGTTTTCATTTTTGGTTAACTACTCCTTTTAGTACATGTGTATATTTACGAAAAAATATAAATTTCATATAAATATATACACATGTAAATATTTTTTAAATTTATACTGTGTGTGTGTGTTTAAACATACATAATATACACAGTACACACATTATGCAGACAAAGGCCTGGTTTCATAGACGGGGCTTATCTTAAGTGAGGATTAATCCACAGTTCGGACATTTAAGGAATTTTATAAACATGCTTTTAGAAAAAAAACCTTACTGGTTTATATAATAAGACACAAAGGCACTGAGATCAGATCAGTCAGTGTGAGTTTCTTTCAGTTGAAACAGCTCAGAATTTACAGTCTAGGACTAGGCTTAAGCCATGTCTGTGAAACCTGGGGCAATTATGGGGTTTTATTTTGATTGCGATTAATTGTTTGACGCCACAAAAATACATATATAAAAAATTAACCATTGTAATAATATTTTATTTATAATTTTATATAGACAGTTCTCTTCAATCTTTATCTCTCTACCTTTTACATGTTTCGCATTGGGGATGATGTTCTGCCTCATGAGCTTTGAAAAACATGCTGCGAGTATGCTGTTAGAGGATCTAAAACATGACATGAAAATACATTTGTGACTTGATGGGGAAAAAAAAAAATATATATATATATATATATATTCCAAAACTTTTTATTATGGTATGATTGTACTCACTCAATATCTTTGTGGCAAATATGATATGCTACAATGATAATATAGCTGATACACTCTCTGGGTAGAATGGCAGCAAAAGGAGAATGAACCTGATCTAAATTCGGACATTGACAACAAGCAAAACTTATGTGATTTTGTGGCAAAAGAAAAGCATCATCACTTAACATTGTTATGCTCAAAGGTTTTACCGTTGAGAAAACGATCCATTTGCGCTACTGTGACTCCATGCTGGTGAACTTTACAGTCCATGAGAAAGCGAGAGAACTGCAGGTGGGTGAGAGGGAATATCTTATCTGAAAACTGCTCATTTCCAAGGCAGCTGTAGAAGCTGTATATTTCCCTTAACAAACCAATGTGTCTCACTACCGCAAATTCCACCTATACGGATGTAAATAAAACAGTGGTTACACACAGATTTGGCTCTGGATTTACTTTAGGATTAATCTCAAAATAGGATAAAAACCTGTTTCAATTCTTGATCTCTCTGGGCCTCAGGAAATCTACTTAACAGAGCTTGAATGTTCAAAACCATGTCAGATCCAAGCAGCGAGGAGCTTGTGCTTGACAGTGAAGCTCTGTTTGTTGAATCGTCTAATTTACAGAGATAAACACTGTTAGATTAGAGAAGCACAAGCAGAATCAAGTATTCAGGAGAGCTTATAATATATTTTCCTTCGGTTTGTGATTATTACTTACTCTCGTCTGGAAAAGGAGTCGTAATTCCACTTAGGCCAGGAGTGAAGGCAGGAAATTCAGCCATGCAGTCCTTAATAAACTCCCCTTCATATACCAGTCCATTTTCAAAAGTGTACCTCCCCTGCAAAAGACCATCTGACGTATTAGAAACACGAAACCATCTCAGATCTCCATCATTTGGAAGGTGGTTTACCTGTCCGTGTTTTTTGTCATGTTTCCACTCTCCACAATACACAGCCCCACTGGCATATAAGAACTGTCCTCGACCATGACGCATGCCCTGAACGAATTCTCCTGTGTACTCGTTCATACGAGGGTACTGAGAGCACAGAACTCTTTTACGCAACCACGTGTGTGTTCCTTTTCCATCCTACATTAAAAAAAGACCCTTCGGCTATAATTTCAGTACAAGATTATATGAAATCAGACATAATACAGGGAATGACCCTTAACAATGGGCAAAGTTAAACAGACCTGGATGCCGTTTACCCACTGCCCACTATATTGCTGATCCAGTTGAACCCATCTCATTGTTCCTTGTCCATGCTGAACATTGTTCCTCCATTGTCCCTCATATACATTTCCAGATGGGTAACTTTAGTGAAACAAAAAATAAAGGGAACACTAAAATAACACATCCTAGATCTGAATGAATGAAATATTCGAATGAAATACTTTGTTCTTTACATACTGTAGTTGAACGTACTGACAAAAAAATTATCAATACCCATGGAGGTCTGGATTTGGACCATTGGCAAGACAGCTCCAATAAAGGACTCCTTTATAGGGGTTGTCTTGCTAATTGCCTATAATTTCCAGCTGTTGTCTATTCCATTTGCACAACGGCATGTAGAAATTGATTGTCAATCAGTGTTGCTTCCTAAGTGGGCAGTTTGATTTCACAGAAGTGTGACTGACTTAGTTAAATTGTGTTGTTTAAGTGTTCCGTTTATTTTTTTTGAGCGGTGTAGTTTGTAAGGAGATATTAGGCAGGGCTTAATAATAAACTTAATTTAACAGTATTTTTCAAAAGAAACGATACTTATACAGCATTTATTATTAATCATAGTCAATATACATTTTTTGCATTAACTAAAGCATTAAAACACAAGTTGCATTTGTTAATTATTTAATGCACTGTAAGCTAATATGAACGAACAATGAATGGTTGTGTGTTTATTAACATTAACAAAGATTGTTAATGTTAAAAATGTATTGTTCATAAAGAAATGTGCATTAATATTACTTACCACCGGGTTCCCCAGCCCTCTCTGTAATTGTTCACCCATTCTCCCTTGTACCATGATGTGGCTGCTTGGTTATAGTACATTACCCCCTGTAACCATAAAATCAGTAAAGATATTTATTATTAAATAATACATATAATACATATGCAGAATGTTGAGACAATGGATATGTCTATATACATACCTGCCCCTGTCTTTTGCCCAGACACCACTGACCTCTGTACACAGTAGAGGTTTTGGCACATTTATACACTCCGTCACCATGACGGACACCTTTGTGTACCTCTCCTTCATAAGTGCTGCCATCCAAAAAGGTGTAAGTCCCATGTCCCATGGGAACATTTAATTTGAAATCACCCTGCCAAATGCAACAGGAGGGATTTTTTTCCATTGGTGAAACTCCAGAAAGTGTATGTGTAAATTAAAAACACTGGGGTATTATCTGACTTGTTTACAAAATTTACATAAATATGAAAGCCAACTTATTGTCGTACAGTGTATGTATGTGAATGTGACAAATAAAATTTGATTTGATTGAGCTGTGTTAACTTTTTACATACCTGATACTTTAAACCATCTGTCCAGATATATTCCCCATTGCCATGCATTAACCCATGTGAAAAACAACCCTAAAGATTGTAAAATGTTAGAAATCAGCTGATAAAATACTTTTTTCAAGCAAGGTTTGTTGATGGACATTTGAGAAATGCAATGAAAAAAAGTGTATTTTATCAGCAAGAATGAAATACAAAACAAAACACCAACATTTCTATTTTATTTTCTCTCTACAATTACTATTCATAGCTTATCTTTATTCTTAGAAGTTATATGAGTGTATTATAATTTTATTGAAATGTTCCATTATAATGTGTAAACTTACAGAGGTTAATGGAGAAAGTATAAAAGGATGCAATTGATGTTTCTATTTACACATTTTCATTTTTTTTACTAATATATGTTGGTAAATTTATAGTTAGTAATTTAAGTCAATGATTATCATAATAATTTTACATAGATTAAATTATATTTTAATTAGATTTATACTGGGGTGCCAGGTTCTAAAGTTGATTTCAGTCGTTCACTCATTCAATCACCTTGTAAATTTGGCCACCTTTAAAATAAGCGACACCTTCTGCATGAAACATATCTCCACTCTTATCACCCTCATATCTGAGAACAAGTGGTTAACAAAAAACAATTAAGTTAGTCGACAAATTGTTATGTCGATCATTTTTGGAAGAATGCGTGTCTAACCTTTCCAGGATTATATGGTGAAGAATGGGAACTTTACGGCACTGATGATGCTCATGGTTCTGTAGATGGCAATTCGTGGGTAGAGATACGCCAGATGCGGAACACGCAGTGGAACTCGATGAGTTTTGAACATCTTCAGGCTCTGCCACGGACTCTGACCGTAAACTAGACGTGGAGGACTCTCCTAATACTTTACTAAACGTTGGTTCTGGTGTAGATGTGTTCGAATCTTTCGTTTTGTGCCCTTTAGCCATCGTTGGTTTCTCAGAGGTAAAGTTTTCGCTAATACACCGACTAGCTGTAATCCCAGTGGAGCGGAGCGTATATAGTAACACGCTAACGGTTGCTAGGGAATGCAAGTACGGCAAGTTAGACTTGCCAAAATATATTTTTCCGGTCTGTCAGTAGCAGATAACACATTACAGTGTGTATGTGCAGCTACGCCATCATCTTTCAGAGCCTGTATATATATATATATATATATTTAATTTATTTTATTCTATTTACCTTTTTATTTAACCAACAGGACCGGAGGATAGAGAAAACAGGGGAGAAGAAAGAAAAAAAGGGAAGAGAAAAGGGGTTTAGGATAGGGACAACAAGGAAGGGGAGAAAAAGAGAGAGGGGAGAAAGAAAAAAAAAAAAACGCATTACGCATCCCTCCTCCACCCCTTCTTCCCCGATACTTCGCTCCTTCCTCCGGGGGGCGAGCGGGAGTCGAGCCGGACATCGAGCCCAGCCCTGGTTAGGGTTCTACCCCCTAGGGCTCCAACTTCCAGGGCTCGGCCTTCGCCGACATCACGGCTCGCTCATTGGACAGCACGCCAAATACGCCTAAATTTCTAAAAGGAGGAGGGAACTCGTGAAATACATAGTGAAAGAAGCGACATAACATTTAAATAATTACAACAACACATAAGTGCAAGCACATTATGAGAAGCTTACTTTATTATAAAAATAAAATTATTAAAATACTTTATTAAAACAATAGTGTTAATATAACTTTGGGGGAAAAAACAGCAAAAAAAAAAGCAATTTCTTCAGTCCTGAGAAACCATATCCAGATTAGCAAGGTGTCTCATGGTAGGTCTACCATGTGGACAATTCCAGGGCTGTTCAATTTCCCCCATGTGAAGCACAAGTTTTTTCATTTCACTGGTGTTCAGAGCAGTACCAACCATCACCTAGGGTAAACAGACACACATTAACAAACCTAAAAAAAATAACAAAAACACAAACATGCAAAAGCTCAATCACACATTCTGTTCAACCTAACAGGTGTTTGTTTGGACACAACTGATAAATAGCAAACAGGCAGGTTAAAACCAGCCTGGAAAATAATTTTGACGAATCAAAACCTACTGCACTCACCGATTTGCGACATGCTCTAGATGCAAACATCTGCCTAACTCGAGAAGGCCGACACATGATTCCAGGACTGTCACTAAGCATGAAGATTAGCTCTTCAATGTCACTTGGGCCAAAGGTCCAATTCTTGCTTGTTGGCAAAGACACCAGCTTTACCCTCTGCATAACCTGAGCTGAAAAAAACACTGTCCCATGTCAATCTGGGAGAAAAGATACCATATAAGATACTGTATGAAACACTACTACAGCAGGTAACTCACCGTCCTCATCAATAAGAAAGTCAAAACCATTCTTTCTGAAGATTTCAAGGTTTTCCATGAGCACAGTTTCACTGATTGCTGGAAGGTGAAGACTTTGTGGACTGCATATTAAGAAAACAAGTTAGTTTTAAAATAAATACCTGCTTTCAGTTTCGTTTATCTCTGCAGAGTGTGACTTACACAATGAGTCGCTGTCCCTTTAAGACCGTATTCTGTTGTAGCATCTCAAAATTGTACTTTTCGTCTGTGGCATGTTGGTCAATTATGAAAAGGTCGGCTTTCAGCTTGGTGATAATAAAACCCATATTGAACTGACCAATGATTTCCATATCCTTGAACATATCTTTGCTGCAAGAAAAAGTTGAAACCTTGTAAATGGCAACTGTATGATTTTGGTAGTTTAAGAGATTAATCTAAACATTAATGTTACCTTATTTCTTTCTTAAGCTCACCCTCAGCGCTCTGGTTTTCGCCAGGGTTAATATTCGCCCTGAACCGTCTATATTTTGGCTCTTGATCATTGTTTTCGGTCTTCTGAACCTTTAGCCTCTGCATCTTTTTAGAAAGTTCCTGTAGAGAAAACTGCAAAAGTGCTGTTTTCTTCTGTATGCTCATGGGTGAATTCATTTTGGAATCCATCAAACAGCTTTTTGCTAGAGGTTCAGCTTCATGTCGAGCTCTTTTAGCTTCAGGACTGAAAATTCTGTCCTGGTATTGATCCCACTTTGTCTCTGGCGCCAAAGGTTTATAACTCCAGAACTTCTCACCTACAGATTCATCAATAGTCTCAGCTTTAACATCAGTTTGATGTATATAAGGGTGTAAAACTGACTCAGAATTGTTTTTATTTAGAATCTCTAGATCATCTTCAGCTGAATTTTGGTTCGTAGCCCCAGAATCTTCAGCATGACCATCAAAGGAGCTTTTATATTTAGCTAGGCAAACAGCTGATTTTTTAATGGAAGAAACAGCAGAGAAACTTGAAGAGGACTTCGTAATGTCTGTAATTTTTTTAGAGCAGCTCACAAAGGAAAACATCTTCTTCTGAGAAGGACCAGCACAAGCAGCTTTATGACTAGATTGCTTTGAGCCAGTTCCAGGTAACTGATGTTTAGAAAATGCTTCTTTAAGTCCAGCTAGATTGATGGACATCTTTGGGGGTTCATCATCTCGAAGCGCTTCAGAGACAGAACCTATATCCTGATCTTCTGAACCAGCACTTGTCTTAATTGGTCTGCACAGGTCTTTAAATGAAAAACAACATCAGCATCTATAATTACACTACAAGACAACATGACATGTCTTAAAAGGTCTGAAGTACTTACTGGTAATTGCTGGAGAACTGTGATTGAGACTGATTTTATTGACACCTGTCTCAAACACAGCAATGAGCGAGCTTTTCAGAATTGCCAGCAAGAGTTTTTCCTCTTGTAGAAGAATCTGACGTTTGTCTGGAGTCACATTCACATCGACACAGTCTAATTTGAAACATAGAATCAAAGGGATAAATGACAAGTATGAACAAATTAAGTATTTTTAGCATTTATATTTTACATACTTTGTATTATGTACTCTACCTTTCAAATTTTTGGGGTGGTAAGATGCTATGTTTTCGAAGTACTTTTTTTTCAACCTGGCTACATTGATTTTACCATAAATGCAGTTTATAATTTCAATAACTGCAAATCAGTATTTTCAGCAGCCAAAGCATAATAGTTTTACTATTTTTTTATGACACGTTTGATCAATTAAAATCAAATTTGTGAACAACAGTGTATACACTTTTATATGCAATTTAATTAAATTTACTGATTGTTCTGTTAAGTATTACCTGAAGCAACAGTGATGTTTAGAGCAACAAAAGGGTATTGATGCCGATTATACATGTGATAAACCTCATTCACAAGCTTGGAGACCTTGAGGGCAAAAAACATGAAAATGATGATTTCTTAGATATAAATTATATTTACAAAAAAAGCACACTTTTATAAAAAGACCATACCTTCACTGGATCACAGGGTCTTTTATTGATAAAGAAAAACTGTCTGTCAGTAGCACTTCGACCAACACCATGATCCGCTTGTGACACAAACCCATCAATGCTAGAATTTAATAGTATCAATAACCATTACATTACACAGGAATATTCCAAATTATAAGATGGTTCTCATTACCTTATTTGAAAAAATTGGTAATAAGCAGACAAATAAATGAATGTATACACACAAAAACTCACATGAACAGGTCTTTAGGAACATCTACCCCACTAAGGCCATAGTCTTCCTTAGTTGATTCACTGGGAGATATTTGTTGAAAGGGAATCAAGCTTTGTAGCTGCGGAAAATTAAAAATGTGAAATACTCTACATGTACCTGTCATACAACAGGCATAAATAATAATAAAATAAATGTACATGTATAATACAATAATCCATGTACTTTAATATGATAATAATGGGATTTGGATTTGTTGTCATTTATCTTCTTAAATAAAAAAAACAAGTCATTGCCACCTGTTTAGGTCCAAACACAGCTCCAATGTTGTCTCTCATGCTGTTACTGCCACTGGTGCATAATACTGTAGTGCGCTTGCCTTGTCCCATCTGGTTGGTGCATGTAATACGCACACCAGTGGAGATGATGCAGTAGGACTGCAAGACGAAAATCATCTTGGAATATTCCTGTGAAGAAACTCTAGTTTATTTCTTTCTTAACATGTGTACAAACCCCTGTTCCCAAGTATCTCCGAGCTAACCTTTTTGATGTTGCGTTGGAACTCCTTGTGTCGAACGGGCAATGTGGAGAAGAGCTTCTGCAGAGTGACAGTAGTGCCATGCTGACGGGGATGTGGCACACGCTGAGTGAGACGACCATTGTGATCATACACCAGCCGAGCTCCGATTTGAGCGCTCTCATAGCAGGTCACAACACTTAGATCACTGTGATCATATAAAACAGTGCAAATTAAGAAAGCAAGATAAATGAAGAGATTATTAAAACAAGAAATCAAAGCATGAACAACTGTGAGATCATCACTGTACTAGAACAATATTATCATAGTTCACTAACTGTAAGATTTGGATGAGTTCAAAGTGTTACCTAAGAGCACAAAGTGAGCTCAGAGCTTCACCACGAAACCCAAATGTCTCCACATGTATCAAGTCAGAAAAATCTCTTAGTTTAGAGGTGTGATGTTTTAAAGCTGCAGAAAGGACAGAAATAATTTACTGCAGGTCAAATATCATTAAATATCATTTAGATTTTACAATGTTCTTAAAATAAGTCTCTAATGCTCACCAAGGCTGAGTTTATTTATTTCAAACAATAATACTGTGAAATAATATAGCAATCTAAGATCTGGGCGATATTTTCTATATATTTTAAATCATAATTTATGCCTGTGATGGTGAATCCCGATTCAATACAGAACTATGCCTATTAATAAGAGAAGTTATTTCACTATTATCTATTATTAATCTCTATTATTAGTCTATGTGAAACAACTGTAAGGAATACAGTAATCTAAAAAAAAAAAAAAAAAACTTTTACAATTTGAAGAACACTTAAAAAGAATCTGTTCAGGAGATAGAAATACACGCCTGACAAGCTATTGATCATTTTAAAGAACATATATATGGACACCTTGTCCAAAAATACAACAGTACATTTATGAAATAAATTCATGTGAAAAAGTTAGGGCACCCTACTGAATTTCATGTCATTCTGTATCAAGACATAATAAGAAAGTATCTGGTTCTTGTCAGTTCTTACAATTTGGAAAACACAACCGCAGATTAACTATATCACAGTACGTATAACACTGTGTCATTATTTATTTAACAAAAATTAAGCAAAGATAGAAAAGCTATGGGTGAAAAAGTTAGCACACCCTATGATTTATTTGCCTGTAGATCAACTTTTAGGAAGCAATTGTTTTCTGTATGACTTTATCAGTCTCTCACATTGTTCTGGAGGAATTTTGGCCCACTCTTCTTTGTAACATTGCTCCAGTTCGTTGAGGTTTGTTGTCCTTTGTTTATGCACAGCTCTCACCAAAGCATTTCATTCAGGATGAGTTCTGGACTTTGATTGGGCTATTACAGCCCCTTGATTATCTTCTTTTAAGCCGTTCCAGGTCTAGTGACTACAAAACAAGCCCAAAATCATCAGCAATCCACCAGCATTTGTGACTTATGGTATGGGGTGTTTGTGCTGATATGCTTTTTAGGTTTTCACCAAACATACTTCTGTTCATTATGGCCAAACATTTCCACTTGGGCTTATCGGTTCAAAGGTCATGGTTCTACTAGACTTCTGGTTTGTTCAAATGCAACTTTACAAACCTTAACTGTGCTTCCATGCTTTTTCAGATAGAAGAAGCTTTCTTCTGGCGAACCTCCCAAACATGCCATACCTGTCCCATGTTTTTCTAACTGTACTGTCATGAATTTTATCCTTTAAGATGTTAACTACTGCCTGTGGAGTCTACGGTGATGTTCTTGGGTTGTTTGTCATTTCTCGGAGTGTTACATCTGACCTTGGGGTGAATTTGATGGGATGTCCACTCCTGACAGGATTGGTGTCCATTTAGAATATCTTCCATGAGTGAATAATCTACCTCACTGTAGAATAAGGGACTTCAGATTGTTTGGAAATGACCTTGCTACTTTTCCCAGATTGCTGGCAGAAAAAATTGGTACACTAATATCATTGCTGATGTTTTACCTGCTTGGCACTGTGTTAACAAACACCTGAATCCTCCGGACCAGAAAACAATGACACAGTGTAATAGGACATGTGTTGTTGACATCTGCTGTTTTGTTTTCCAAATTTAAAGAACTGGAAAGAACCACTTCTTAGTTTTATAATGTCCTGCTAAGGAAAACTATAGAATTCAATAGGGTGTCCTAACTTTTTCACATGACTGTATGTGTGCTAAAGGCACAACTGGAGAGTGGAGTTCGAATATCTACTCTGCCTGTTGTTAATTTGTTTAAAAAGCCTGCATTTAAAAACCCACAACACATTCCACATAGATAATAATAATAATAATAATAGAAATAAGAATAAGAAATATTTAGTGAATGCCAAATCAGCATATTAGAATTATTTCTGATGGATCGTGTAAAAATATGGCTGCTGGAAATTTATCACAGCAATAAATTAATAAATTTCAAAATATATATATGTATAAAATATAAATGACTGGAGACTTGGTCAGCATAAGCAACATCTCTAAAAAACCTTAAAAAAATTATTCCAAAGTTTTGACTGGACGTTCTGATGTTCACAAGACAACTTACTGAGTCCCTCAAAGTTTTGCTCCTCAACCCCTTTTCCATTGTCGGAAACTTCCACCAACTCTATTCCATTGTCTCTAAGCTTGACATCTAAATGGGGGGGAAAAAACGTGACCAAATCGTGGCATAACCTCAAATGCAATGCTTCCTCAAGCAGTCAGATCTTGAGCTCACCGACATTAGTTGCACCAGCATCGATGCTGTTCTCCACCAGCTCTTTTACAGCTGTGGCCAGACTCAGCACCACCTGTCCAGAGCAGATCTGATGCACAGACTGTTTGTCTATTGCCTTTATAGCTCCAGCAGAACCTGTGCTAGGAATGTAAAAGATGGAATATTTAAGAAAACAGTAGTAACAGTACAATACTACAGTAAACAGTACGTCTAGCATAGCATTTGATACCACTAGTCTATTATTTTGTTACTTCTTCTCGTTGTTATAATGTAGCAAACAACTGAAAGGAATATTCAAAGCAATAAACACTTACCTCGAGTCTGACATTTTTTCTGGAGCAATATATTATATATGTTATCACTCACAGAAGCTTAACTTTTGAGTTGCATTGGGGTCTTTTTTAGCTTCTGCTTCCTGTGGTATTCAGGTCAAACAAAAGCGGGAATTCAATGTGTCTTCATTGCACATTGCTCATTGTGGAAAAAAAAAGAATGCTTCAACAACGGAGCAGTTCTTATAAACTATATAAGTTAGTAGTTCACATGCAACAAACGCGCACATTGAATTCTGTAACGTTACGTTGAAGTTAGCTCTCTAAAGCCTTCTCGCTTTGTGGACATTCCCCGCGGTGTGACGTACAACGTCAGGTCACCACATGTTTTGCGTAGCATGTGATCAACTGTGTACTCAGAGTTTACTGTTCAGCTTACTGTTACAGAGTTTACTGTTTTCGTTATATTACCTTGCAAACAAGTTAAATTTTAATTAAACGCGTCTTATTATTTTTTTTCTTGCAAGTCTGCTCGGAATTACATTTTCCAAAAATGGCTCGATATTCTCATTGTTTATTTATATGTTAATTTTATTGACGTATCAGATTGTGAAATATTATAATAAAACCGAAGTACCGATTTTAATGTTTTATTTTGAAGCGTTTCATCATCCCACCCGAGTAGGGACTGTGTAAAAAGTTCAGCTCTAGTCTTAGCCGAAGCTGACACTGAAGCACATCATTGTTAAAAGTGTTTTCTTGTAACGTGTGTTGCTTATGGAGAGAAAGGTGTGTAAAAATTACAATCAATACATGAAACGACAATTCGATTAAAGTAGAGGTGCATAATGCACATAAAAGTTGTTCATCCCGCCATCAAATTCTAAGAATTTAGAGATACTTCCTAACTCCAGTTATTGGCATCATGGCAGGTCACTGTCGGTTTACAGGGGTATTTTTATTCGGCTAGTTTTAAATCTTGTGAGTGTGGTTTGCCAAATTAAAAGGACTGTTTTGTGGTTTTTAAACTTTGGCCTTCTGAATGGAACTACTGAATGGGATGAACCGAAGTGTCTCTTAGCAAAACGTCATGTTTCACACAACAAAGAGAGTCATGGCAGAAGAAAGTTCGAGTAGCAGTGTAGTTTCTACTGTTAACAGCCGTAGCTTTCATAACCGACAGGGCCTTTCTACTCAAGAAAGAGGACCAAGAGGACGGATGTTCACCCTGACAGATACAGAGGAGGACGTCCAGTTTGATAGTGAGTCCACTGCAATATTATTTGCACTGCAGCCCCTTTCTTTTATGAGTGTAACGTTAGTCATGTCTAGAATTTGGGTTTAAGTTTTAAGGTTATTTGCTCGAAATGTATGTTGATGACATTAAATATCATGTGGACAGTCTGTCAAAATTGCATGTTTAAATAACCTATTTAATTAATGCAATTTTAAGGTGTCCCTCCTCCCTAATATTTCATCTGTGGGACTACTTAGGGGTGTGGGGGTAACTTGAAAATGTTTCAAGCTGATAAGTTACTTAGACCTTACCCACCCCTACTGTACACTCAAGATGCAGCACTGGTATGTTTCTATTTGCTCAGCTGTTAAGTGAGTACCTAAATTCTTGGTGTCTAAATGGAGTCAGAGGAAATTGACCTTCTGGCTTTACTTGCCAAAGTTATTGCAGAAGGTTTGTAATCTCCAATCCAAGCAGTTTTAGACTCAGTTTGGTTAGTTTTAGCTTGTTTTGTGCATTTGATATTCGAAAATAGTCAAACATATTGACTAGTATTCATCTTTTTTATTTGTCATGTAAATGCAGCCTCAGACTCGGACACTAACTGTGAAGTGTTGCTGGCGGGGAGACAGTATCCATCGATCCAGGAATTTGCCTCTGTAATTCCCAACCAACTGCTGCTAGGATCTCTACTGGAACACTTGTGCTTTGTTTATGAGCATGATCCTACACGCTCACGTATGCTGTTTAAGGGTAGGCTGATACTAAAATTTCTGTTATTTGCATTACAATTTTTCACTTTAACTCTGAAGCAAATTATCTATAGCCTAAACAACTTGTCAAATAAATCACTCTTTTTTGCAAAACCTTTAACAGGTTCAGGTAGTTTAGAGACTGTTTACAGATCTCATTCACTCTTTTTGCAGATCTCTATAAACACATTTTACTAAGACATCTAAGACTCACTAAGACATCATTTGCACTGTGATGAACTTGTGATCCTAAACACAAGAAACAAAAGTTATGTTTATTTTGAATTATTTAATATATACAACTAACATTTTTTTGTAACTATGTACTCTGGAGATGGCATTGTCCATTTTTGATGTAGTCTCTAATGCGTTATCTGTAATGTGTATAGTATTGGCTAATATATTGTTTTTTTTGAATACCTTCTGTTTCAGTGATAGGTCAGCGTTTAGCTGCCATGAACCTCTTGTCTCCACTGGCTATCAGTGATGAGTTTAGTACAGTCAGACTACAGCATAACCGAGCATTCACAGAGCTCCTGCATGCAACCAGCTCATCACTATTCCCCCAGGTAATTCAACAGAATCTGTCATCAATTTCATTTAAAATTTTTCATTTATTTATTTATTTTAATGAGTGCTATCCAGCTGATGATTTATTGAACAAAATCAAAAGGCCTGTTTGTCTTTTGGATTCTGCAGGAACATAGATACTTGAGTACAGAAGGCCAGAACCTTAGGTAAGCAGATCCACTTACGTTGCTTTGTAATATCACTACTGTTCAAATACTTTGGGTAAAATAGGGTAAAACTTTTTTTATGTTTTTGAAATGATCTGTTATAGTCACAAAGACTGCATTTATTTGTGTATTAATGTGTTATAAAATGCAACTGAATCCTGTTTTCAGCAGCCATTACTCTAGCTTTCAGTATCACGTGATCTTTTAGAAATCATTCTAATATGCTGATTTTATGCTCAAGGAATATTTTAATGTTTAGCAATTTTGTGTACATTTCGATTTTTGTTTAATTTTTACTTATTTTTTTTAATGTTCATAATAACAGCATTTATTTAAAATAGAAATATTGTAATATTGTGAATATCGTTACTGTCACTTATGATCAAATTAATGTATATATAAATGTGCTGAATACAAGTCATATTGACCTGAAACTTTTGAGTGTTGTTGTGTAGTATGTTAACATTTAAAATAATTGAGATATACTTTTCTATCCTAGAACCAAAGATGGTCTTTTCCAAGCACAGACATCCCGTTACCTTAGTGAATTTGAAGAAATTGCAAAACTGGGTAAAGGATCTTATGGCAAAGTATTTAAGGTAAGAAAATGGTATGTGATCACATTGTCCTGCAAATATATTAAACACTTGATTTTGAAAGTCGCATACTGAAAACGGTAACACTGTTGTAGGTCACAAACAAGCTCGATGGACAGGAATATGCAGTGAAAAAAATTCTTATCAAGAAAGTAACAAGAGATGACTGCATGAAGGTAAAGTATGTCACAGATTTAGTCATTGTAGTGGTAATTTACCCACCAAATCTATACAATTTTGAGATAATATATCTTAACGCATCTGTTTTTATCCCCTTGCAGGTTCTAAGAGAGGTTAAAGTGCTCTCCAGCCTTCAGCATCCCAATATCGTTGGATATCACACAGCATGGATGGAGCATGTTCAGCCTGCAGTGAAAAGTAAGGAGCTGTGTTGATGTGGAAAGTATTTTCCATAACAAATGATACAAGCATGTACAGTTTTCTGTTTTCCTCAGTAGATCCAAAATCACAAGCATTTCCAGCATTACAGAAACCTGCACAGAAAGATGGGTAAGGTGGTTTAAACATTTTTTTCCGGACTAATTTTTTACAATAGCCTATAAAAAGTGTGTCTTGCTTTAGGTGCACACAGGAAAACACTGACAGCAGCAATGGATCATCCATTGTTTTTGAACATTCTGAACAAGCAGAACCCAAAGAAAATCAGGTTGCATTAGAGAGCCTCTTGGTCAAACCCTCAACTTCAAAAGAAGAAGTGGGCCATGCTGTTTGCCCCAAAAATGTCCGCAACCCACAAAACTTTGTTCCATGTGTGTTTTTGGGAAAGCCTCGTGCGACAGTGAGCAAATGCCCTGCAGCTAAATGGGATGGCTCAACACTCTCAGAGGACGATCTCAGTCAAAACAGACTGGAATTGAATAATAACTCTTACATTGATACAGAAGCTTCTGAATGGTCCGAAACGCAGGCACACAGGGTATGTGGTTCATAAAACTCTGAATGTAACAATTAATTTAAATGAGGAATAATTACTTTGTAATCTTATGTTTTTTTTGGTTCCTGTCTATAGGCTCAGTTCCACTTAATGCTTTATATACAAATGCAGCTGTGTGAGCGATCTTTGAAAGACTGGATACAGGAAAGAAACTCAAGCATCAAAGAGGGACTCTTGATGTCAGTAGGTATGATCAATTTATTCATACGAGGTACGATAATTTCTATAAGAGGTTGCACTTTTTTCTTTAAATGCCATTTTATTTTTTGGACATGTCTTATAAATTGCCCTGGTCAAAAGTGTAAGTGTCAATTTTCACAAATTGAGCTTTATACATAATCTTAAAGGTGAATAAATACGCTTTCCATTGATGTATGGTCTGTTAGGATAGCAAAATATTTGGCAGAGATACAACTATTTGAAAATTTTGAAAGTTCTTGCAATGCCTATTACTAATCAAAAGTTTTAATATATTTACGGTAGGAAATTTACAAAATATCTTCCTAATTATTTTTTGGCATAAAAGAAAAATCTGTCATTTTTACCCATACATGTAATTTTGCTTATTGCTACAAATATACCCGAGCGAATTGAGACTGATTTTGTGCTCCAGGGTCACATATAACATTTATAATAAATATAAAAGTCACTTATATACACCCTTTTCCTGTTTTTGCAATGGATGACACATTGGCAGAAGAGGAAAGACAAGAAAAGCTGATTTACAGAATTTTTGGACATGCAATAACAGATTTTTTTAACACTCAGTCACAGCATATAATTGTATTCTTGGATTATTTTAGCTTTTTTTATGTATATATTAATCCACAGATCCTCGTGATTCAATTGACTCTGAACACGGATTGAAGATTTTTAAGAAAATACTTGAAGGAGTGGAGTACATTCATTCCCGTGGTATTATGCATAGAGACCTTAAGGTATGTGTGCTTATTTTGTTAGTATTGGTACCTCACATATATCTAGTACATGTCTGGCTTGGAACTTTATGTGCGTTCCTCTACATGGGAGGAGGCCTAGTGTTTTGATAACAGATATTAGGCTGGTGTGGCACAACAATTTGCAAAGTAGGTTGGACTTTTGCAAAGCAACACATAATCTCTAATAAAGGTAGAAAGCTTGTTGTCTGTGACATAATTTAGTAGGCAAATGGCTTGTGCTTTTGAACATTTCCAACCTTGTTTTGCTTACAGATCCATTTTGTAAAAGTTACCCTGTTGATAGCCTCACTGTTAGTGTGGCGACATAAACAGTGCATCTGTGCTTACAGCTACCCGAGTTCAATTCCCGTCTCCCTACCCAATGCTTTCCTTTTATTTCTGTGCTGTCTTAATAATAATGGAATAAAAGACCAAACATATAACTTAAAAATGTACTTTATTTTATTTACTGATACATTTAGTGGCCTCTTGACAGCCAGCATGGCATTTAATGGAATCAACTAGTCACTTTGACAAACACTGTTTTTGCCCTTTCTAAACCAGCTCTTTGGGGTGGTTTCCCAGACAAGAATTACATTAAGCCAGGACTAAGTCTTTGTTAATCAAGGACATTTAAGTAGTTTTTTAGAAACATGTCTTACAAAAAAAAAAAAACGAAGCCTGTGAGCATTTTAAGACCAAACAATGGAAGTATAATTTATCTTAAAATACGTCAGGGCAAGCTTTTTCCAGTTTAGACAGCTCTAACATTTATTTTAATGTTGGACTAGTCTTAAAGCCTTTGTTCTTTCTCAGATGTGTATTTTTAAGCCACTTGGATTTGCAAACATTTTTTAATAAGTAAAAGGCAAGAACACAGTTACCTATGAAATTCCTAAACAAATGTAATGACGCTTATGTGATTAATATGTTAAAACTGTGTAACATCATAATTTTGAATGTATTTCTTTAGGGCCCAGTTTCACAGACAGGGCTTAGCCTAAGTCAGTATTAGGCCATAGTTCAGTTAGGACATTTAAGTAATTTTATAAACATGCCTTAGAAAAAAGTATTACTGGTGTGCATCTTAGAACAAATTAAAGGCACTGACATGTTTTAAGAACAGTCAATGCAAGTTTCTTTCAGTTGAAACAGCTCAGATTTATATTTAGTCTAGGACTAGGCTTAAGCCTTGTCTGAAACCGGGGGTAGATTTATTGTGTGTGTGTGTGTAGTAATAAAAATATAAAAAATGCTTTTATTATTTACAGCCTAGAAACATTTTCCTTTATGGACCTGAGTGTCATGTGAAGATAGGGGACTTTGGATTGGCCTGCAGGAACTTAATAATGGACGAACATGAGCAGCCCTCTAGCTCTCAAGCAGGTGTAAACACAGGTGAGACCTCTTCTATATTCTTCTGTACTAAATTAATTTGTCTCAGCTCTAAGAAGTTGACATAAAATATGAAATATGATATTTAAGAAGGTTTAAAAATGACCTTTATAAAAGTAAATAACGTCCTGAGGTTACAAATGTAAAAGCTGATAGAACACAGGTAAAATAGTTTCATAATAAATATTAGATTATACATATGTAAAATAATGTGTTTCATCTTACATTTCATATATGTGGTATTAAAAAGGACTTTCAAATCTAAATTGTGCATATCTATAGACACCCTGATTAAGTCCTTGAATTTGATGGTGTTGGACCTGGAAAGTCCTTGAAAGGTTTCTTGAATTTGAAATTAACCAAGGTGTGGGAACCCAGTTATAATTAAATTTTTACTTTGATTATTCTTATTTTCCTATTTGTTTCAAAACTACTGCCTATTTATTCTCAGTAGATGGCAGCAGTGACTTAATGCACACTTGCAACATAGCCTAATTTCTCATACACTTTTTTCACTAGACTCAGCTCACACTAGTGGAGTAGGAACTTTTGTTTACGCTGCCCCAGAACAACTTGAAGGTTCTCACTATGATTCAAAGGTAAGAAAACTGTAAAGCTACAATATAAAGTCTACTGTTTTTTGGGGATGAACTTCAGTGTGGACTGTTGCATCTTAGGCACATGTGCTGATTGTGTGTTTCATTTGTTCAGTCGGATCTGTACAGTGTAGGAGTGATTGCGTTTGAGTTATTCCACCCATTTGGGACCGAGATGGAGCGCGTGCACATACTTGGAGAATTACGGCAGGGCAAGATCCCGAACATGCTGTCCAAAAACTGGCCACTTTTGTCCAAGTATATCACCCTACTGACCAGCACTGATCCTTCAATGCGACCAAGTGCATCTCAGTTACTTCAGAGTGACCTCTTCAGCACCAATGACATGGTATGTGTGGCTCTAATGTTGTTTTTGGCTCTAAAATTGACCAAAGATTTTACTTTTACAATTTACTCTACTGTTACTTTTGTTGCTTTGAAAAAAACCTGACCCTTTAACTTTGTTTGCATTCTTTATTTTAGGCCATTCACAGTTTGAAATGCAAGATTGATGAACAACAACAGGAAATTGTTCAGCTCAGGAGACAGATCAGTGAGCTACGGATCTCTCAAACTGCAATACACGGTCCACAAAAGATACAATAATAGTAACTATTTTGAACTGCCAAAAGTGCTTGATATTTGTACATTATGTGAATTGTTGTTTAAAGAAGGTTGTATGTGTGAGGTCTGCTCTGCTTGTATGTATATAAAAGAGTGCCATATTTAACTTGACAACAGGTTTGTAAAGTAAAGTCCCATGCAAATGGTGCATTAGTCTCCATTTATCTGACTCTTTAAAACTAAGTAAATATTATCTTAAAAGTAAATGGTAAATCTATAGTTCTCCAATAGTATTCATGACAATTATTGTGAATATGAATAATACCCAAAGGTCATAGATAAGATAACGTATTTTATGCAGACACACACACACACACACACACACACACACACACACACACACTAATGACATGTTCTACAGATACCAATATGTAATGCAAAATTAATATTTCAGATGACTTTTTTACATTTTAAATTTAATTATTAATGCATTCTATTGCTATAATATCAATAAAATAACGTTTGTAGCCTTATCAATGAACTTAGTATTTTAAATATTTATGATAATGACGCAAAATGATACTGAAGCCACACAAGTAAAATTTAAATTAGAAATAATTCATGGTGGATACCGAGATGCTACAACCTACCGTACGATCCATCAATACCCATTACAACTTTAGAACGCCAATAAAATAATATAAATGTCTACGAAACACTACTCCTCTGAATTTATCCACGGAAACGATTTAAATCATTATTTAAAAAACGATTATTTCTTGGTCGACGAGTTTACAGCAACAAAGACGTTTAACTGCCTTGAAGGCAGCGTTCAATAAGGCCACATCCACACACAAAACTGGGTTGGCTTGACATTACGAAAGTACCCGGATGGATCCGTGGGGAAACTACGTCATTGTTCACCGCCGGACGCTCTTTGGATTTTAGAATGGATGAACTCATTTAAATTAATCATAAATTTAAGGTATGTGTATTATGGGATTTAAATTTCTCATATGCTTGCTGCTGGTGATTTTTGGAGAGCGTGCGTTGTGTGGTTTGCGTCCATTGCGTGGCACGAAATTGAAAACACCGGGTTTCGCAATGAGTCTTTCAGCGGCGTTGCCTTCTCGGCCAAGGCACCGGTGAATTTCAAATCCCGTGCCCCTCCTTTCTACCCGTTTTCGATTAATTTCGACATTTGGCTAACTAAATTTAGTACTGTTGTCTTGTTTATGTTAGTAAAGGGACCCCCCACATATATCAACATTTCCTTGATTCACAGACAGGCTCCTCGGAGTGCGTGACCATGTTCATGCCGCGTTTCGTCTGTATTGTTACGTTTCGCCGTTACCATGGCGTTTGTAGCTACAACACAGCGCTCTTTAAATAAGTCCTAACTTCTCGCGCCAACGAAAAAGGCGGGTAGCTCGTTAGATTTCACTGACGAGCATTTCACAATCTTTTAATATAGCTACAAAAACTTGCATTCATAGTGTTTTGTGTATATATAATGTGCGGCAGAGGCCTATCCCACACGCGAAGCCTTTAGCCGAGCACGCTAGATAACAGTTGGCGGACGTGCGGAGAGATAGTGTACTACATGATCATTTCCTTATGCAAAATCACTCACGGAACCGCCTCTATAGTTGTTGAACTGTGTTTTAAGAGTCATAGAATCTGACGACCTAAACGAAGGTGCACACATTCTACTGAGATTTTATTGTGGGATTATGTGACAGTTCACTGCAAACAAGCTATAATGAAGTAACCGAGGCCACGGGCCCATGCTGGCGCTCAGCTCAATAGATCAACACACACCGGCTAGTACACCAACACATATTTGTCTTATTCGATCAAATCTTGGTTGGCCGTTTACATAAAAAGAAATCTGTACAATGTTTGATATTGCTTTGCGTCATTAGAGTAGACAAGCGTGCTTGAAGTTCAACGTTCACTTTTATTTGTTGTACTTTCACTTTGGCGCCATGTCTTTTTGGGCATTTAACCCAAGTTAACTCGCTGTCTTCTAAGATGCTTCATTAGTTATATGTAGTCTATTTTCCCTTCATTTATTTGTCCCAAAGTCATGTGACTATATCTATGAAGGGTTGTAGTTTGTCAATATGGATTTTAAACTTAAATGGCTGGAAGGAATAATGTCCCGCAAGACAGTAACGTTATTTGTATTAAATGGCCTTACTGTAAAAATGAATAGCAAATTTATGAAATGGTGTAATTAGCAAATATCCGTGTTGTTTATATTGACACCGTGCTATAACGTGAACAACGATTGGTGTTTATTATATATTGCTTTGACCTTTTTAGCTAAATAATTTGTTGTGACGTTATTATGATGAATATATAATTTTGTGTTTAAAATGATATATTTTATTAGAGGAAGGGTAAGTAAGAGGAAGTTTACACTAGAGATCTGTGCTTTGTGTGAGTGTTTTACTTTCCTCTCAGGTACCTGTTGCATTAGACACTAAAAGAATAGCTTTACCTGAACCTGTGCCTTTAAAACCACTTAACATGCAAATGAAAAATCTGTCTGTCTGTCTTTTCACAAATTATTGCGTTGACTCACACACGTTTTTTCACAGAAAATGAATAATGACCATAGTTGACAAACCTCCAGAGAAACCTGACCTGGAGTCAGTGCGGTGCAAGCACTCCAGCTCCCTGACACCTTTCTCCTCCAGAGACATGGAGAACAGTAGTTCGAGCTGGAGTGTTGGCCCTTCTGCCACTGAGCTTTCAAGGGCCAAGACTGCCTGTATGTCCCCAAGCATTGGAGTGACTGTGAATGGTAGTAATAACACATCACTTCAAGTCGAAAGGCCCAGAGAGCAAGGCGAGTGCTTTTCTTTACTGTTAACGTTTAAATGTTGTTGTATCATCACTTTTAAAGTACAACAGTAGATTATATTGTATTATTTGTGTAATGTATGTTTGTTTTTCTTTTTTGGACCATGCAGTGGTCATGACCAGTGGGGATGGCATTGCTCCTCCTCAGAAAGTCCTGTTTTCCCCAGACCGGCTTTGCTTGAAATGGAACCAGGTCCACCGCGTTGGAGCAGGTCTCCATAACCTGGGCAACACATGTTTCCTAAACTCTACCCTGCAGTGTCTGACTTACACGGCTCCCCTTGCCAACTACATGCTGACCAGAGAGCATTCCAAAACATGTAAGTGTGCTTGAATTTTGTGACGTTGCACATAATGCTTGGCATGGTTTTGTTTTAACAATGTAAGTTACATTCATCCTCTTTACATGCAGGTCACGAGCCTGGGTTTTGCATGATGTGTACCATGCAAAATCACATCATCCAAGTGTTTGCCAACTCTGGTAATGTCATTAAGCCTATCGGTGTGCTTAATGAGCTAAAACGTGAGTGTACAGTTTAACATTTGCCTTAAAAATCATGTGACAAATTTACCTCTCTATACTAGTAATGTAACACTCAAATGCAACATAAAAAGCACAATTCCAAATATGGTGCTAAAACACTTTTAGAGCTAGATAAAGGTTAAGGGTTTAGAGAAGATAATCGTTGAGGTTAAACCTTGAAGTTTGTATAAAAACAAGCAACACATCAACAGTGCTTTTTTTCTAGCGTTAAGCGATAAAGAATGATCCAGGATGACAGTTATTTCTAAAATGGACCACTGATCTTTTGTGCTTATCCTAAGGGATTGGAAAGCATTTTAGATTTGGAAGTCAAGAAGATGCCCATGAATTCTTGCGGTACACAGTGGATGCTATGCAAAAGTCCTGCCTTCCTGGAAACAAGTGAGTTCCCACAATGCAATTTTGTTCACCATTTTAGTAGCGTTATAAGGCCCAATATAGACGTTTCATCATTCGTCAGTACATTTACTGTAATGACGGCATACTTGTATCTGATCTAATACTTATTATTTAAATTAATTGTCAGATTGGACAGACAAACTCAGGCAACCACTTTTGTACATCAAATATTTGGGGGTTATCTGAGATCCAGAGGTAGGTAATAAGGTTTTTGATTTGGTTAGTTTTTTCCTTATTTATTTTATTATTATTTTTTTTTTCTTTCATTCTTTCTGCATTGCAAATATAGTCTATAAAAGACACTGTTTAAATGTAGTGTCTTGAAGTTTAATTTATTTTATATGAATCTTTTTTTCAGTCAAATGTTTGAATTGCAAAGCAGTCTCAGATACTTTTGACCCATACCTGGATATTTCGCTGGAGATAAAGGTAACAAACATTTATTGACATAAATGGATCTTACAGCCGAAGCAAGTATTTTTTTAGTGTGGCTTCAATGGTGTTTTTTCTTAATTTTTTTTAATGTTTTTTGCAGACGGCTCAGACACTCAGTAAGGCTTTTGAGCAATTTGTCAAGCCTGAGCAGCTTGAGGGGGACAATGCGTATAAATGCTCCAAGTAAGTTTTCAGTGCATATTACCACCACATCTTTTTATTACCCAAATAAAATTTTTGCGTGTACAGTTACCATACATTTATATTCATGCATTGACAAGTGCCTTCTTGCATTATTAACCTGGTTTATGACTTTCATTTCTTCTAAATAGTATAGTGCATTTAGAGACCAAATTATGTGTCTGTGTGGATTTTGTTTTTGTTAATTTTCACTTTCACTCAAGTTTATACTAATATTCTTTTGTCTTGGCAGATGTAAGAAAATGGTAACCGCCTCAAAGAGGTTCACCGTTCATCGCAGTTCTAATGTTCTCACCATCTCACTGAAGCGGTTTACTAACTTCAATGGAGGAAAAATTACAAAGGTACACTGCATAAAGGTCATAAAACAAAAGTTGATTTTATAGCTGCTGCTTATGATACTGGACAAACTGGTCTGACCAGATCAATCATTCAAATCATCATGTTGTCTTGTTGCAGGACCTGTAATAGGGCTAGGTCAATGTGATTAAATGTATTAAATACATTTTAACAGCATTAAAATTTCATCAGGTAATGCATTGATTTTGCAGCCTTAAATGTAATGATTTTAAATCCTTCACAGGATGTGAGATACACAGAGTATCTAGATTTGCGCCCATTCATGTCTCAGTCTCATGGGGACCCACAAATCTATGCTCTATATGCTGTGCTGGTTCATTCTGGCTTCAGTTGCCATGCTGGACACTATTATTGTTACATTAAGGTGAGTCATCAAGTACAGACCTGCATCTTGCTTATTCTGTGCTTACAACATAATATATGAGTGATTAATCTGATCATCTATTGCAGGCTAGCAATGGGCAATGGTATCAGATAAACGACTCATCGGTATCTCTCAGCGACGTAAGAACAGTGCTTAATCAGCAAGCTTATTTGCTGTTCTACATCAGGTAAAGGTCTTAATTCACTTCACATGAATTAAATGTACAATTTGTGTTTTGAGTCTCATCAGTAAAACGCTTATTTTAATTTAGGTCACCTGATGCAAAAAATGGAAGTGATTTTAGCCAGATGAATCATACTCCAGGCCAGTCATCTCCTCGACCATCCATTCCAGTCAAGATGAATGGGCCTCAGTACACCACGCCATCCTTCATTGGCCCTCAGCTGCCACCCCATATGCTAAAGGTACTGCAAAAACACATTCAAACTAATTACAATGGTTCTGCAAATTAAACTTGGTTTGCTGTACTTTGCAGAATTCGTCATACGTAAATGGGAATGGTTCTTCAAAGGACTACCACGGTGGCTCCAAACCCAACAGAAGTTTCTGCGGTGCGACCAAATTAGGCTCTGGCCTATCTCATACGTCCTCTTCTGCATCCACATCCTCTTCTGCTTCACTTGTTCGGCCCATGGGCATTCCTGACTCATCCAAGAGGCCGAAGTTAACTTTTATTATTGGTCAGAACAAACCTGTGAGACCTACTCAGACCCAGTCAAGCCCTAACTGCTCTTTACCTTCAGCCTCTCATCCTCAGCCCACATCTTCCAGCACCTCAGCGTCTACCTCAGGCTTCTCACAGGTCAATGGAACTCACACTGGAGCTTCTTTCTTGGTTCCTTATGGTCAGGAATCATCTGAGGAATCCGACCAAGAGGCTGGTGCTTTGGAGAATGGATCAGTTAAGCCGTATCTTGCTCCCAAGATAACCAATGGGAATGGGGTAAAGGACGACAACCAGTCCCACAATTCCAGTTCACTGCCTCCGCTTACCCCGAAGACAAATGGATCTAATGGCTTTCCAGAGTTTCATGTACATGAAAAGGGTTCAGGACCTGCCCACAAATCCCAGAATGGCCTTCCCAAAGCCAATGGTTTTAACCATACTGATAAGGTACATACTTTATGTAAATTTGTGGCCTTTACATTACTTATAAAGGCTCATATTTCACATTGATTTAAGTTTGTTTGTTATTACTTAAGAAAAGTGTTTTATAATTTTTTTTTTTCAGATTGTGGGTGCACCACATTCTTCATCACAGAGTGATAATCAATCTAATAGTTCAGACATGCAATTCAGCTTAAAGCCTGGAAACAGTGAGTCAAGGTGAGATTCTCTAACTTTTATATTATCATCATTATTATTATTATTTTTTTACTTCTCATATATGAATATCCATATTTCATAATGTACACTGCTTTGATGCCTAAATGTAGCCAGTGATATTGTATGAATATTTACTATTATAATATTTCATAATATTTTAAATTGGCATTTATTTTGGCTTTTAGTTTTAATAAAAAAATTATGTTTCTGTTTAGTTTCTATTTTAGTTTTAGTAATTTTAATACTTTAACTTAAGCTGTGTTTCAGGTGGTTTACAAGGCAGCATATATAAGTTTTAAAAGTTTTTATTTAGTATTTATATTTTGTTTTATTTCAACTTGATTTAACTTACATTTGTTTCTTAAATACATTATCTTATAGTTTATATTGCTTGTGTTACATGAGAATATATTTTTAGATTTAGTGCGTTGCTGTTTCGGGTAATGTTTTTTTTAATTAATTAATTAATTTTTTTAACTTGACTTAATTTAACAAATGTAATTTGTAGTTTGTAGAATTTAGAATCATCAATTTTAGCTTGTATTCCCCTCAAAATACAATAGAATTTTAATTAGGGTTGTGCTGGGTAAAACTGCCCCACCACCACTGTCCGTGGTACTGCATTTTTGTGCATATATTCACTCAGACATTTTTGCCGTGAGTAGTAGGCCAAGAATGAAGTACAAAACCTTATTTAAAAAAAGAATTAGTTTAACTAGAGTCCTGTGTGCAGACCCACTAGTAGGCAGCTGCCTTCAGATGCTCCTTTGCTTGTGCCCATGCTCTGTCTACTGGCCATTAAAGGCCCTGTGATGTAATTTACAGTATGCACAATTTATTTAAAATGGATTGTTCACATGATGTAAACAGTAGTTTTATATTGTTTACACAATGGATGTGCACTCCTTTTTTTATTGTTAACTTTTTCTGTTTCAATTAGTTTTTTGTTTTGTTTGTTTGTTTGTTTCTTAAATGCATTATGTGGTAGTTTATTGCTTGTGTTACATGAGAAAATAGATTTAGTACTTTACTGTTTCTGTAATGTTTTATGTCAGACAGGTTGGACCAGGTATGGTATGGACTACGGAAGTTAATTAGGCTGTTACTGTTGGATGATTACGATGGGTGTGGGTTCATCAAACATGGATTTACACTGAATAAGCCCAAACATTTGAATTAACCAAATCCAACCTAGTGTTCTGTTTTGTGGACTGGTTACTCCAATTATGACACCGTATTAGTAGCTTTTTACATTTGAAAACTCTTGATTGTTTTGACAATGTACACAACAGGTTCTGTTCTGTTGCCATTTTTTTGGTCTTAAAATAAACAATGCTTAACAGAATCAGCCTAAACTTTTATATCTCTATATACCTAGTTCTTCATTTTTAGAATTTAATTTCTGATTAACCAAACTGTCTTTGGGTTTTCTTCATTCATTCAGCTCCAAACCACCAAGTACTGATGGCCAGCCATGTTTCTCACCTTCAAGAAAAAGGATTAACTCTTCTTCAGACTTTTCATCTCAGTCTGCTTCACAGGTACAGTCTGCATCATTGTCTGATGCATCATTGGTCTCAAAAACTGCAGACAATGACCTTCAAGCCCACACAGTTTCAAAAGATGAGCCGATTCAGGGCCATGACATTCATGCACAGGCTGGCGTGTCAGATCTTCAGAGCAACAACTGTCTCGGCCTCCATGTTGGTGATGGTCACACAAGTCCTCACAGGTTAAAGGAAGACTTTAGGTGCAGTGAAGAAGGAAGCAAAGAATCAAAGCCATCACACTTAGACAAGTTTGGCTCTGGAGATGGACGGAGCGAGGACAGGAATAGGGTTTTAGAGCGGCCACTCTTTTCTTCTACAGTGAAAGACAGGGACCGGTACAGACACTATACGGAATACAGAGAAAGAAGCCGGAGCCGCTATGGTCATAGCTATCGAGACAGACGTCCTTTTAGAGACCGTTCAACCAGTAGAGAACGACATCACAGAGATCACTGGGACAGATTCTCGCATCACCGTCGAGAGCACCACCATTCCCAAAGAAGACCCAGAGAGGAACGCGACCGGAGTAGGGAAAGGAGATTTGTGAGTGACTCTCATCGTCCTTCTGGACACCATAACCGGGATGGATATTTCAGTCACAGCCATCGTGGGGTGGATGGTGGCTATGGAAGGACGTCCCATACAACGAATGGTTCAAAAGTAAGACCCTCTTCTCCACGTTCTGTCAGCCCACTGCCTGGACATTACAAGCGGAAACGCAGTCCATCGGCTGATGCAAGGCAAAGCTCTGATGAGTGCAGAGCGAAGAAATACAAAAAGAAAAAGAGAAACAAAGAAAAGCACAGGTGAGTCATTTTTTACTAGAATACTTTCTTACTGCTTTCTTTTGCTCTGGATTCATCACTGCTTTTTTATTTGAAAAACATCTGAAGCTCTGACAATGTTTGTCGTTGTCCTTTTTATATTTGACAGGGTGTACTAGTCGAATGATCATTGTGACTTTTCACTTACAGGCACTCAGAGAAGGAACCATCCGAGGGCAATGAGGATAGCAGCTCCAAGAGACACAAAAAGAAGAAGAAAAAGAAAAAGAAGAGGAGGGAGGATGAGGAGAGACTTCACACTAGGAGAGATGTCACTCCGAGGCGGGAAGAGCATGATTCTAGAACTAAGAATGGTGCAGAGAAAGGAAGTCTGCACCACAGCTCTGAGTCTCTTCACAATTTCCTCAGAGACCATATGGAGGACCGGCAACAGCTCAATGGACACAAAGGTGCTGCTTAATATTTAATAGCTTAGACTTGATGTCTTCTTCAACCGAGCAAAGAAGCAGCAAAGCATGCTTCAGCCAATAGCATACTTTTTTTTTTACTTTATCTACACTTTTCACACTTGAATCAAATGGAGAAAAAGAAAGCTAAGCATGAATTTAAGATAAACATTTGTTGAGATGATTTTTGATAGAAATAATATGACAAATAACCCATGCAGTCTTTGTTTTTCTCCATGTTCCACCAAATGTTTGTTTTATATAGGTGATAAAAAGTGCCTTTTGAGTGATAAGGTTTATCTCTACATAGTAGTCTCTTTCAGATAGCAGTGTTAACACTGAAATGTTCAAGTAAGCTGATGGTATCTTCTGATATATATGCAGTGTTAAACTGGTTTTCCAGAAATTGACTACAACTGGATTTTACGCAAACCCTCCCAAGGCTCACATACATCTGCAGTCACACTTTTGATCTTGGAAGTATATTGTATTTCCACAGGTAAATGTAATTTGTGGAAAGATTAGCTAATGTAGTTTGTGTAAATGTTTTGTTTTCTTCAGCTAATGGCCTGAGCTGTTACAGTGGAAGTGAACTTGATCCTACTGGGATGGATAAAGACAAATACAAATATTTTGATCACTCTACCACTGTCTACGGCACAAAGACGCTCTCAAATGGAGATGTGGACGGTGTATGTCACAGGACGCCTTCAGATGTTGAAGTGAGTAGAATGTGCTTTTTATGAATCTAGCTTAGAATCCTGTATATTTGTAGTAAAGTAGCCACATTTGAAATAATGGAGATACTGAAAATATCTGAAAACTAATGTTACAAATAGAAATATGACTTGAAATCCCGTCTATGAAAGCATGATTAGAACACAGTTAAATTATGATTATGATGCAGCAATTTTATTAAAAAAAGAAGCATCTAAAAAGGAATAGCTGCCTGGGGTAAAGCCGTAGGCCAACATACTGAAGCCCGTATTATGGCACATCATATGATATTAATCAGATAACTAGGATATTACTATAAGATTTCTATAACTTTCTTATTATAATCCTATGTTTATGGCAGATTTGCGTCTACCTTATCAAGTGATTCCTGAAATCTCCTGCGCATTTTCCAAGTATAAAAACAATTTTATTTGAAGTATGACGAAATATGATGAAAAAAAGGTGTGTTGCATTATTATAACTTCAGTATTTAAACAAAAAAATGCAATATGACCATCTCAAATAACTCTATATCAATGTTGGCATTGCATTTGAGCATGTAATTAATCACTGATAATATGCAGCTCATCAGATGAACATGTAGCTAACCCAGACATTATTATGCTTCACTCTTCTCACTTCTATACTTGACAGCAACAATCAGAGCTCAGAGTGCCGCCCAAAGTATAAACTGTCAAGAAAAACAAATTATAAATATTAAGTTTTTACAATCATCATGTATATGATCGATCATCACTGTCCTGGCCAAGTACTGATTGCTGTTGCACATCCCTAATTTATATTAAATACATTTAAAAAAAATTAAATAATATATAATGTAAATAAAAGTATAAATTAAATAATGAATTTATAAAAGAAATGTATGTTTTGGATGGTTGTAGTTGCTCTGACTGATCTCTGGTTTTCACAGAACGCCACACATCCTCACTAAAGGGAAGATGATTTCTTGATCACACCTAAGGTAAGAAATGTATTTTGGGATAGATTTGAATTTTAAATTTTTTTTAAAACAAAATAAGCTCCGCTCTAATTGTCTTGTTCCCTTTCTCCTTATTTTAAGACTCTGAAAACCACCCATGCAAGCATGTGAAAAACAAACTCTACAGCTACAGTTCCTGACATGGTGCTTAACATTTAGAACATACTGTATTTTTACCACGAGATGAATTTTAAAGTTTCATTATTTTTTTTAATTTTTTTTTCTTTATTATTAAGGCTATGGATTTTTTAGTACACTGTACATAAATGAACTTTGATCATGGAAAAAAAATCTATATAAAGTTAATATATGCGATTAAAACAAAAGCCTGGAGCTTAACATCAGAATTGCTGCTCAGACATACAGACTCAGGATTTTCTCACTTGTGAAGATGAGACAAGCGCTCCCTTTAAGGAATCGGACCTGGGAACGACAAGAACATTTATATGCTGCATCGGCGGAGAAAGACTGCTTGTCTCTTGGCTTCAAGTTATGATGTCACCATTTTCACATATCGGTTGAGAGAACTGACTCAAAGGAGCAGCCTTTGCTAATGCTACATGTGCACTTACATCACAGTTAACCTGGACACACTTGAGGACATAAGATGTTTGCTTTGCTGTCTCTTGTACCTCTCTTTTTTTTTAGCATCTCACTGTATTACTCTCTATCTGAAATTCCTCAGTCAAACCTATCTAGAATGCAAGTTCATTGCTTCTTTTTGTTTTTAATTCTCACTGTTTAGGTTCCTTGAATCCGCTTTGATTTTAGTCAAGATAATACTGTGAATTTAAGTTGAACTGTACTATCAGTTGTTTGTTTTTTGGTCCTGTATCAGGAGTTCAATAGAGACACTTTCTGTAAAGCCACTCATAATGTAGGCCATGTTCTCTAAACATTTGTCAACTTTTTTTTTTTCTTCAGCAAAATGAAACAGACATGAAAACGGTTATATTTAACTTCATTTTACTGTAGCATGTCAAAGTAAATGTATACAGTGTACAATATGTTGAGTGAGAGGAAACGGCCTTAATGTCTGAAATTGTAATATTTTCTCTCACTATGTTTACAACATTTTGTTGGAGTGAATGAACCTGTATGTGATGATGGGAAGTGTTTGATTTTGTAAAGGGTGGGGTTTACTTTTTGCATATAAAGAACGACTTGTGAGATTTGTTTTGTTTTGTGAAAAATATCTTAATTTTATGTGAAAGTATACATTTTAGTATAATCTTATCGCAGACTTTAATTTGCCCTGTACACCAGCAAATCTCAGTATTCAAAATTCATACTGAAGTCGCTTTAATATTGAACTGCATGAAATTATTCATTACTAGATGAGAGTGCACAGTACTTACAAAGCAATAACATGCGAAATGTTTTCCTACGTATATTAGAAACAAAAACGTTAATTCCAACATTATTAATATGAGCAAAATGGTTCATTGTGTGATTTCAAGATTCTGTTTGAGGAAATGATGGCATCCCTTTGCCATATGTTCTCCAAAAAGATTGAACAAAGTATTTTTGAATTATTTATTTTCCAATTATTAAGCTGTGATTTAGGGTGCGATTTTGTGAGTGTTTTGAATAAAAGACTGAGGATAAACAGTAAAGACATTTTCCAGTCCGTTGGTTCATATATAATATCTGTACATATACTAGTGGAGGACACTGAATATTGCTTGGGGTGG